>VDFB02080965.1:0-16371 GCA_007258455.2 Sequoia sempervirens | reverse complement strand
TTGACTTAGGTGCATCCTTTCACATGACCTCTCATAGAGGTTGGTTCTTAAAGTATGAAAAGTATACTAGTGGAAGTGTGTATTTGGGTGATGATTCTCACCTAGAAATTGTTGGTTGCGGAAGAGTCATACTTTAGTTTCCTAATGGAAGAATAAAGGGAATCGATGATGTGATCCATATACCAGTTCTGGCTCAAAATTTATTTTTTGTAAGTAAACTTAATGATGCTGGTGTTCAAGTCTCTTTCTTGAATGGTGTTTGTAGAATAACTAGAGGATCTATGGTGTTGTCTAAGGGTGCACAAATTGGTACTCTATATAAGCTGGATGCATGTGCAATACATTGCAATAGTGCTTCTACAAAGTCAAGTAAATATGATCATGTAGATAAAGGAGGTGTTGTACTTGTGGGGGAAAAATCTTTGGAGATGAAGCTCCTTGTAGAGAAAAAAATGTTGTGGCATCAAAGGCTCAACCACATTGGTGAAAAAGGCTTAAAATCATTGAAAAATAATAGCCTAGTTGAAGGGCTTGATGACTATAATCTTGAGTTCATTTTTTATGAACATTGTACATATGGAAAACAACACCATGTTTCATTTTATTCTAGTCCTCATAAATCTTCTAGAATTATGAATTATATTCATTCTGATGTGTTTGGTCAAGTTAATGTTCCTTTTCTTTTGAAATCTGTGTATTTTTTCTTGTTCATAGATGATTATTCAAGAAGGATTTTTGATTATTTTCTCATAAGTAAAACTAAAGTTTTCAATCAGTTTAAGTAATTTAAAACCTTGGTTGAAAATCAGACTGGTAGAAATATTAAGTGTTTGAGGAAAAATAATGGTGGTGAGTTTTGTTTAGCAAATTTTGATAAGTTTTGCAAAGACCTCAGAATTAGAAGGCATAAAACAACTTATTACACTCCACAACAAAATGGAGTTGCAGAAAGGATGAATAGAATGTTGATGGAAAGGGCAAGAAGTATGATAAATATTGTTGGTCTAGAATATAAGTTTTGGGATAAGGTTGTAGCTACAACATGTTATCTAATTAATAGATCTCACAATTTAGTTCTTGTAGACAAGACACCTATGGAAGCATGGTCTGGTAAGAATAACTCATTGAGACAAATTAGAGTCTTTGCTTGTGAGGCATATGCATATGTTCCTAGTGAAAAAAGCCCTAAATTGGAGAACAAGGCTATAAAGTGTATATTCATTGGTTATGGAATTGGTGTGAAAGGGTACAAGCTTTGGAACCTAGTTACAGAGAAGGTATTTTATAGTAGAATTGTGATCTTCCATGAGATAAAACCTTCTATAGTTGGTCTATCGCCAAAGGTGAAAGAAGCAGAAAAGAAGGAGGTAGTTGAAATTCCTCTTACACCAGACAAGGATGAACTACGTACTCCTAGTGGACCTATTAGTGAGGAGAGCTCATGTAGCTCTAAAATTTCTGAACTAGATGAAGAACCTCAACCTCAGCTTGTGAGGAGGTCTACATGTGCGTAGTGGAAACTTGAAAGGTTTTGTTATTCCATATTGGATTCTAGTTGTGCCTATGCTTTGATTGCTACCACTGATGAGCCTAGGATTGTTAGAGAGGCTATGGGTATGTCTAATTCATATTCTTGGTTGGAATCCATGAATGAAACATGGGATATGGTACCTTTTCCTGAAGGAAAAAATCCTGTTGGATGTAAATGGGTGTTCAAGAAGAAAATTGGTCTAGATGGTAGTGTTGACAAGCATAAAACAAGGTTGGTTGCAAAAAGATATTCCCAAGTGGAGGAGATTGATTATGGATAAATATTTTCTCCTATAGCTAAGCTGACATCTATTAGATTTTTGTTGTCACTTCTAGCTTCATATGACTTAGAAATCGAACAGATGGATGTGAAGACAAAGTTTCTTCATGGTGATTTGAAAGAAGATATTTACATGTCCTAGGGCCAGAGGACTTCATTGAAAAAGGTAAGGAAAACTTGGTTTACAAATTAAAGAAATCTCTATATGGTTTGAAGTAGTCACCTAGAATGTGGTACCAGAATTTTGATACCCATGTGTTGTCTTTGGGGTTTGTGAGATCAAATTTTGATCATTTTGTTTACTTTAAATCTAAAAATGGTCATCTTCTTATTATTACCCTGTATGTGGATGAGATGGTGTTCATTGGGAATAGTAAGGGTATGGTTTCCAAATTAAAATCTCAATTGTCAGTATAGTTTGAAATGAAGGATCTAGGTTCAACTAGATATATTCTGGGGATGAAAATTAGAAGGGATAGGGGAAATAGAAAACTTTGGCTTAGCCAAAGAAAGTATATAAATTATGTCCTAGAGAGGTTTAATATATAGTGAATTGCAAGCAATTAGTTGTTCCAATGTTGTAGGGAATGAAACTTTTTATTGAATATTGTACAAAATCTCCTACTAAGATGGAAGAAATGACTTGGGTTCCTTATGCATGAGCAGTTGGCAGCTTAATGTATGCAATGGTTTGTACCAAGCTAGACATTTCCCAAGTAGTGGGAGTGCTTAGTTGGTTTATGGCTAATCCAAGAAGGCCGCATTGGGATGTTGTGAAGAGAGTTTTCAAGTATTTGAAGGGTACTTCTAAGTACACCTTATGTCACCATGATTACTCTATTGGATCTCAGAGTTTAGATATCATTTTTTGATATGTAGATTTTGATTTGGTAGGGGAAATTGGTAGAAGAAGATCCACTAGTGGATATGTATTCATGTTGTTTGGTGGTATAGTTAGCTAGATGAGCAAGTGGTAGGCTATAGTCACTTTATCCACTACTAAGTTTGAGTACATGGAAGCAACTCATTCCTATAAGGGTGACTTCAGAATAGTGGTTTACAATTTATATGAGGAAGGAAATTTCATTTTTTTCCTTTTCCTCAAACTCAAGGGGTTCAGTCAAACCATAAACCCTAAATTAAAAAAAATCATATTTAAATGGGTTCGGCCGAACCTGGGTTCGACCGAACCCATTTACATATGACAAAAAAACAAAAACTTTCATTTCGACTATCACTTTCTAAAATTACCAATTGCTTTCCCTGCGTGCGGCAAACCGAGACTGTGATGGCAAGTGAACTAATTTATTCTTTCCAGTGAACACAACTTCAACTTGGTCTCTCCAAACTTCATCAACCTGACTTCCATAATGAGCACCAGGTATTTGAAATTCGAGTTTTTTAGAGTTTAAAATGCATTGATATGTTAAATTTTGAAACCCTAGATGCAATTTTTTTCAAATTTGTTGAATTCAAATTGGATTTGTGTGGAAGTTTTTAAAGTGTTTTCAAAATTTTTGAATTCAAATTGGATTTGCTTCCCCATTTTGCATACATTTTTATGTTCTATGTGTAAATGAAATATGCCTTACCATTTCAACAATCAAACCTATGGATAGCCTGCTCCTAAATGGAAAGACCAAGTGAAACATATATAAGAACTTAATAGCATATGGAAACAAACAATATAAAGTTATGAAGTTCAAATAGAAACACAAATTGTATCATTTGTAACATTAAAAATGTCCATATTAACCTATCAAGAGATAAATATGCAAAATAGATTTAATTTTAGTTACAAGAAAAATGTATAAATTATAAATTTATAACATAATTATGTACATGGGAAAATCCTCTTGGAAGAAAAATCCCACAACCAAAAACATGAACCAATTATATTATTTGATAATAATATCACTTACAATAAAATATTCATGTGCATACCCTTATAGTAGTATCATCAACATGTGATTCATATGGAGTAATTTCTAGTAGCATGATGATACCTATAAAATAATTATGCTTTCTCCATCTCAAGCACCCATAAATAGGAAAAATTTAAACCATAAACCAAGTGTGGTTTACCAAAGCCATGAGCCAAAATAATGACCTAAAAATGGCACCAAATTTGGCACAAATTCCAACACCATATTCCTTGACTTGGTTTATAGAATGTATTTAACAAATGCTTTACATTTGGTCAAAAAAATTCAAATCCTCCTCCTCATAACCGACACTCTATTTTTGACATATTCAAACCCATTATTTAAGATGATCTTGATTATTTTCATAATTCTAATCAATATTCTAGTGTAACCCCCCCTTTTTATTCTCTTATGTGTCATATAACATTTGATAAGTAATTCCCATCTTATAATTTCATACAATGCTCTTACAACTTCTTAAATATATAAAAGGGACAACCCTAGTTCAATTAGGATTATTTAATTATTATCACCTACATCCATTCATTACATGTTATTATTTTTTAGTTGCACACATTATTAGGAAATATGCATTGTCTAAGCAATTGGGGTATATTGCATGTTTGAGAGTGTTTTCCTTGATCTTTTATCTAGTTAAATTAATATCCTTTAAATCTTGTTTCATGGAGTTTTCATCTTAACTCTAATATGGCTAGCAAATAAAATGACGATTGAATCATTTTTGATATAATAGCTAATGACAACCATATAAAAAGCCACATTAAAGAAGATGAAAAATAATGATCAAGACTATGATTTAGATACATATGTTGCTAAACAAGATATTTTCCTAAATTGATAATTATGTATTGATGCACCTCTTCACCCTAAATATCCTCACTCATTGGCTAGTAATTTATATAATGTATTAGGTGGCTATCCTTAGGGAATTAATACTATTCATAATATTACCACTCTAATGGATTTTAATAATGTTGTACCCTCTATGCATCCATCTACCCTTCATCCTCTTATAGCCGATTCCTCCTATCATACTATAGTTACCACTTCCATGGGATCCACCACCCATGTCCCTACCGCCTTTTCTCTCCACTAATTTTTCTTATCTCCCATCCTTTTATGTATATGTTGTTCACACCATTGTTACTACCTAGCACTATCCTATACGGATATGTTCTTCATACCATTCCTCCTTGTCCACCTATGAAGAGAATCTAACCTTACATAGTTAACTTCTCCTTCCATTTGCCGTATCGTTGCAGCTCTGGATATTTCCTGTTTATGCGTTCTCGGCGCATCCTGCACTGCTCTTGCCGCTAATGTAATCTATGCGGCGGATGTTGATTGAGATTTAATGGGCTTTCAATATGCGTAAAGGGGTGGACCATGTTACTGGCGCATTAAAGATGGTGTTATGTCGCGCAGTCCGTGGCTCTCAGTTCGGCTTCAATGTCATCGGATGGACTTGGTTCGTTACCCAGTAAGACACTAATCATATAGCCATAATTAGTTGTCAAGATAATGATAAAGTTTTCAATAGCCATATTTATCCTTCCACATGCCACCATTAGACATACACATAAGATTCATTAGGAAAAGTGGATGTGTGGATATGTGTCAAAAAAATGCTTTGATAAGATGTGTGTAAGGAAAAAATGGAGTTCAAGTGTTTGATTTATGTCTATATAATAGGTCATAAACTCTAGGGGAATTACCGCTGCCGCGGATGTTAGCGCCATGTAATAATAATAATACGCATATGCATGTAATGTTAATAATAATATATGTCATGTAATAATAATAATACGTAATAATAATAATATGTCATATGCATGTAATATTGTGTAATTGATGATAATAATAATAATGCGTAATAAATAATAATAATGTTGTGTATGTAATGTAATATTGGATAATGTGTAATAATGCGTAATAATAATAATGTGTCTGCGTATGTTAATAATATATGCAGCCAATAATGCATGTATTATGCGTAATATGTATGTAATAATAATAATAATGCATGGACATTCAGCCAATGTGTGTGTGTATGTGGATGTGAGGATGGATGTGGTGGATGTGGATGTGTGTGTGTGTGTGGGATTGGATAATGTCTGGTTTATCATTACATTTTTTTCCACTTTAAGATGCATGTGAAGATTTTAAAATAATCGTGCATCTCAATTTATGTGGTATTCACAAACATGTATGGAAAGTAAATATTTAGACATCAAAAAACATGAAAAAGTGGTTTGTTGTCTTGTGCACAACACATGTCCTTTTTCTTTTGAGAAAATTATCTATCACTTTGTAAAATCCTTGCTATGTTGAGATTATTTAATTTTTTCCCTCCATATTTGTAGTCCTTTTTTATTTCTAGAAATATAATTTATGACATTTTTTCTTAATAAAAAACATATGAATAAATTTTACATGGTTGTAAATTTTACACATGGTTGTATGCAATCTCATATATATAGTACGTATGGTTGTGATTACAATGTTTATATTGTGTTTAGATTTGGTTTTATATTATCCTACCAAAAAAAGTTTGATGTTTATAATATTTTGATTTACCTTTGGATTTTGTAGACACTAAATCTCACATACACTCATATCCATACCATGGTCCCCACCCGAACACCTAACATCCACTTATTAACAAAATTCATGATACCTTAATTCCTACACTTTATCAAAATCAAAATAATTTTTCTTTTCAGACCTAAAACGATCAAGGCCTAAACTAATTACAATATTTATTGTAAAAATTTCCATAGTAAAGTACAAAATAGAGAAGGGCATGTCAACCCACAAATCATGAAGGTGTAGGGAGAAAACCAAGAGACCCATCAAATAGGATTGTAGCAATCATATATAGACAAAATTGATTCATAAAACTTACCATAAATGAAAAAAAACCTAAAAAGAAGACATTGAACATAGTTTTTGAGTTCCCATATATTACACATATATAGCAAAAACTAGCAGAGGGTTAGGGACATGAGTGAGGAGAAACAACATTTCCTTATGTGCCTCCATTGTTTCTCCATACAATAGAGTGCCCAATTCTATTTATGTCCATTGATGTATTATCCACTAAAGATTCATCCCATTCTTGCAAGGTTCATTTCAAAGAAATTCAAACAAAAAGGAAACTAGAGTTTTCCTTTAAAACTTTGTGTCTAAACAAACACCCAACAAAATATTTTTCATTATGTAAGTTATCATCCTGAATGGCATTGTTTAGAGAATGGTCCAAAAAGAACTTATAAAACATAATCCACTACAAACTAAGCAACTAAACCATAATTTTGAAGAAGATCCATAGCATTAAACAAAAATAAAGACACTACCTAAGAGAGAGACATTAACTAGAGAGATTCATATAGAATTTGGTCACCTACGGTCACCCAAATTACTAACTCCACACGCCAGCAATCAATCTTGAAAATTTTCTTCAGCATTTTGAAAAAAAAGTCCCAAACTCTAAATGCACTCCCTTTTTGGGATGGGATGAATGCTCTCCTATTGATCAAATCGGCCTCCATTGTTACTCGAGTAGAATAAATTAACCAAATATTTAAATGAATCATTCTCTCACAAATATTGAAATAAATTAAAATAAATCCAAGTAAATCTATTATTCCTAGATAATTCAATGAAAATTGTGATAAATTAGTTTATATATCAATCAAATTATTTAACATATTTAATCAAATTAGATAAAAATTGAAAATAATTCAATCAATTCATTGATCAAAATAATTAAGAAATTTCATTAAATAAATAAATTAGTTAATTAGGTAATAATAGTAGCCACATTTTAATTGGGTTTTAAACTCATGATACATGATCAAATCCTAGCAATTTATCCATCATATAAAAAATCTATAAATTGAGATCAAATCCATCATTTTATCGTCTCAATTTTGAGCAAGTATATTTTATCTAGTTGGGCAATAAATGTTTTATCATTTGCAAGATATATCCATTTGTCAATATGTATTTCATTATAATTTTAGTTCATTTTTTGTGTAATTCATCTTTTCACTCTATTAGAGGTGATTTTTTAATTCAATTTGAAGTCTACATTTATTTTCCTCAATGTCTCATTTATTTAAATTCAATGCTTACAAATTGACATGCTTGGTGGGATGCAAACCCACAAATGCTCAGTTACATTTTATATTTTATACTATTAAAGTATTTGATTTATGCTTTATTTGTTATTTAATCTATGTTGATCACATTTTTCTATAGAAAAATTTTGTTCTTGCGTTAAGAAAAGAGAATTTCATTATTTTTAATGTTTTTATTGGAATAATGTTTGAGATTCACGAGCTTATTTTCTAAGGAGTTGAGTGGTTGGTCTATTTCTCTTTGATTTAGTTCCCAATACAAGAAATACAAGAAATATAACTATATATCATGCACATCATCAACATACACATAAAATATCACACCCATCATCAACACAACTACAAGAAATGATCCATACTATGAGCATCCAAATACAAGAAATATAACTATATATCATGCACATCATCAACATACACATAAAATATCACACCCATCATCAACACAACTAATAGTTCCCATATCATATTATCTATGTTCTCATACAAATGTGTCTTCAAATACATCAAAGCACTCATGAGTAAATCCACTCTGTAGAGCATACACACAACTAAAAAGGTGCCCCTAAGGTATTTGTCTCCTATATCTATCCTCTTCACCTATCCTTCTCTATGGATATGTTCCACTCATATCTACCACCCTGAGGTGATCCATGTCTCAATCCTTGTCAAGGTCACTCCTCCTCTCTACCTATATCCTTTCTCAATGAGCTAGATCTATCATTGCTACTCCCCAAAACACCTACATTTAAATATTAAAAAAATGTTTAATAAATCATACAACATTGATTAAAACTAACTAAACTCTAATGATATTAAATCTATTGATATTAAATCTATTTTCCTCCAACATTACAAAAAAAATTAATTGATCTAGTTGAAGGAGATCCACGTCTATAAGAAGATATAGTGAAAAATTATGGGCATAACAATTATATATTTTAACATATATAATATGCTTGTGGTTGATTGGTAGAATATTTATAACAGTTTACCCAATGAAATTCAAGAGAAACTTTATTAAGATTTGATTCTTAATATGATATATTTATTTTGCTTTTCCCATCTACTATAGTACGTGTTCTTGGCTATATAGAGTGAAGTTCATTTTATGTTAACAACTAATGATTAATGTTTTATCCCCAAAGGTATTTTCCAAAATAATTTTATACTTTAATCTTTGTATTCTTATTCTTTCTTTCATCGTTTCATTTAAATTTGAACCATTTAAGGATGCTATGTTATAGATTATAGTTGTCTTCCAATTCTTTTTAAATTGTTAATAGTATGAAAATATTATTGATGAGTAGATGAATTATTACAAGTTCTATTTTAGATTTGTATTCTCTTTATCTAGATATATTATTTACCAAAGTCTCATTGCTTTTTTAGGTGTACTATATATATATAACATGGAAAATGTAGATCATGTTCCACCTGTGCCAGATTCTTTGTTTGCAAATACTAGTAATGAGATAAAAAAAACTGAGAGATTCATTAGCGGTTGCAAACCGGGGATATATAGTAAACCATGTTAATATTGCATAGTCTAGAAAAAACTAAAGATAGACTTGAGAGGACTGTTATATTCCCAGTTAGAATTGATTTCTATTCTTCGCATGCGGGAAGAAGTACATGTTGATGTTTCCCTTAAATACAAGATAGTGTCACCAAAGTATTAAAACCAATTGTTTTTCATTTTATCCAAATGTGTGTAGGTTACAGGGGATACGGGTCCTCAATGGAGTCATGCTATGACCTCATTGATCTACCCATGATTTCTCGCAGCACATGGTCTATACCCAAACAATGACCAGATTCCATTGTATTTCGTTCAGCAATTGTATGCTAAGGTCCATTTGGGCCTCAAAGTTAACTACCTGGACATTCCACCTATCTTTGGTGAGTGTAGTAGGATTGTTGATAGGCCACCTATGCGTCAAGTAGAGACCACCCCAATGTTTAGGAGTATTGGTTGGTAGGCCAGATGCTCTACCTCTCTTCTAGCCCCAGAACAGATGAGGTTGTCATTGCTTCCCAAAGGCAATTGACACTATAGTGACATTCTTGGCTTCCACTGAGATGTCGATGATGCGTGTGAATTGAGTGTTGTCCACAAGGCATTCTGATCCACCATTTTTAGCACAATGCTGTGGATCCTTTTCTGATGGGCAGCATCCCTACTCCTACATGGCTTGATACACTTCCCGATATGTCGCATGACTTCTGCATTGTTTGGGCGAGGATTTTGTTGACATGCCCACATTGCATGTGATAATAGGTCGGTATAGAAATTGAAGCATTTGAGATCTTGAAGGTTGTTCGGTTCAAGATCCCATCACTCTCAGCCGAGCACTAGTGCAAATTAGGATCCACCTACAGTTCATACGACAGCTGCATAGACTATGGGTTTTACTAATATGTTGATTGGTTCTAGTTCATCATCATTGATAGCATCTCACCTTCATAGTCCTCTACATTCATCATTTATGGCACAACATGGGATAGATCAGATGGATGCAGATGTTGATTTTTTGCTTAATCGTTTGGTGCATATGGTGGAGGTGACTGTTTCAAAGGACTTAGGTCATCCGATATCAGATGATGTGCATGTATGTGTGCATGTGCATGTTTCAATTCTTTTTTCATTATTTAAAAAAAAAAATTAACTAGATATTCATGTAAGTTGATATATATGTGTATATATATTGTTACAGGTGGACATACCTCATATCACTCCTAGCCTTGGTCTAGATCATGTGCATGATTGATGTGACTTTGTGGATGAATCTGTTATTAGTGGACATGTGAGTTTTACATTTTTATATAATCACATGTGTATATGTACATGCAATATATTTATGTATGCATAGATCTAGATTGATATTTAAAAATACAAGTTCATTTAAAAATAACTTTCATAAAATTTATTTAATATAAATTATATGTATTTGCTTACATCTTGTACACAATTTTATTTTACTTGAGGATGCGGCATCCATGAGTAGGACGTTCTCAATGGATAATTTCACGTAGGGAAATGAACTTCATATTAGGCGTACATTATAGATTTATGATCTTTACTACATGTATTTGATTATATGATGATCTTTAATAGTATTTGATATTTGATGATCTCTAACACGATCTTGCTTATATGATATACATACATTTGCTTATTTGATCTTTAGTGATACGACGATGATCTTTAATTTACATTTTCTTTTTACAGTATATACATACATTTTCTTATATGATATATACATACATTTTCCTCTTTGCTTATAATATACATGTTATGTTTATATGTATTGAATCCCTTTACATGTATGTACATGTGTTTGCTTATGGTTTAAACATGTTTACACATAATATATGTGTGCATTTGCTTTAAATATTATATATACATACATGTTTTCTTATTTTATGATCTCTTACAACTTACATTTCCTTATATTCAATATACATTTGATCTCTAGTAGAATTTTAGGGAAATCAATGCCACTTTATAATTAAGTTCATTCATATTGATCACAATAAATATTTTTTTAAAACAGCAACATGAACGTGAGTTGATCTAACAAGATATAATAATCTTTTGACAAGTAACTTGAATTCAAATTATATAGAACTATTGCCTGTTTTTTTACAAGTAGCAGAATTCAATTCAAATATAATTTAAAGAAAAATTTAATTCCAAATTATACCTCTGTATACATTTCTTCGACAACCTTGAAATTCCAATTCAAATATAATTGAAAAATTCAATTCAAATTATACCTCTAATATACATTTTTGACACTTTAACAAAATTCTAAAATTACTAGATATGTTGCATACCTATGAATTAAATAACAACAAACTCACAATGAAATAACTGTTTGTTTACTACTTGATTCATAAGCTAGGATAGTTATTCCATGTACACTTGAATAATTTTGATTCACTTGGAGCCTGGTGCAGGAGAAGTTTTTTGCATTTATCAAGGCAAATATTGGAGCTCGACAACTTTTCATTTTATCAATCAGGAAAAATTTGAATGATTTAACTAAGTTGGTAGAGGACTTGTTTTAGGGAATATCTTTGAAGTTGAAGAAACTGGGACAACAAAGAAAAAGAAAAAATGCATCTCAATGAAAATTGTCAAAAGAAGAAGAACAAAAGAGGCATGATCAAAAGTTGGAAAATTATCATAGAAAGAAACAAGGTACATGCTTGTTTCTTCTCTCTCTCACTCTCAAGTGTGTGTTTAGGACTTTTACTTTGAAGGTTTCTAACCATCATTGCACTTGAATGACTATAAATACTTTTAAATGTCCTCAAGTCATCTTGGTCATGTAAGTTGCAATGTTTATATGATCCTTGACTCCAATTCCTTAAGCCAATTCTTTTTATTTCAATATTTGTGTTTTGTGTCTTTGATCTTTTATTTTCATCACTTCAATGTTCTCAAATTATTTTTATGTTTTATGCTCTAGGGATTCCTCAAGCTGGAGTAGAGCCAAATATAGATATTGGATCAAACGAATCCGTTGAAGAACACATGGACCTTGAAGTTAGGGAGGAGACCCAAGTTCAAACAATGCTTGTTCGAGAGGGGTCAAGATCACTTCCTTCTACTAGTATGGATGAGCATATGAAACTAGCACAAACTTCTCTCACTTATAGCTTATCATGTTTTATCAGTTTGTTTGCTTGCATACATAAACTTCACTTATATATTTAGCATCATCTCTCACTTTTGTTTACAAAATATTTTGTGACACATGTGTAGGAAGGGCTCAACAAGCAGGAAGTTTTCATGCTCAAGTCAAGCCAAATCTAGACATTGGATCAAATGAATCCGCTCAAGAATGCATGGTCCTTGAAGATAGGGAGGAGGCACAAGTTCAAACAATGCATGTTGGAGAGGGGTCGGGATCACTTCCTCCTACTAGTATGGATGAGCATATAAACCTAGCTGAGAAGGTGGGGAAACAAATTTCTCATAGAAATTTAGATCATTTACTTGAAATGAATATGGAGAAACTCAAATATTATGCCAACCAGCCTTACAATAAGAGAAAAAGGTCAATGAATAAATCTGTAAATGGAATGATCAATCATCATTTCAATCATCTTGATACACTTGAAAAAACCCAATTGTTATCACGTTTACTTCTTCATGATGAGCTCAAAGAGTCATTACAATTGTTGGGTGTCCATTTAGCATAAAATAAGAAGAAACACATGGGATTACAAAAGGATATTGTTCTAAATGTTAAAAAGGGCTTAGATTCCATTGGGAAAGGATCTCGAACTGTGGATAAGGCCACTACAAGAAGGGTGATGTTGACATCTATTGTACATCAAGATATAGCAAGAAAAAGAAAAATGTCAACACTTTCAACTAAAATTGGTTATAGTAGAACCACATTGATAAAATATGAGAACAAGAGAAATTTTTTGGATGAGAGTTTAGAAGACAATTGGGAAATTATGTGTAGAGCTCCCCATTCTGACAGGATTGAAGATGTTGTTAGGAACTTGGTATTAGGTTTTTGGCATGATCAGACTCGTCCATCATCAAATACTAGAGATGTTATGAGATACAAGATTGGACCTGGTATTTATGAAAATCATATCAAACATTGGCTAGACATAACACAATTTGAGATGTATATGAACTTTTGTAATGCATATCCTCATATAAAGATTGGGAAAACAATGTTTCAAAGGTTAAATCCATATTATGTGAAGATAAACAAGTTTTTTGAAACTTCTTGTTGTCGTTATCATATTGAATTTGATCTCTACTATCAGGTGTTTCGAAAGATGAGAGAAGAAAGATGTGAGTTTCAAAATGTGCCTCCTAAACAACCAAGTTTGTTCATAAAGTCTATGTTATGTGATCATGAAAATGGACCTCAAATAAACTGCATAAAAGGAATTTGTGAGACATGTGGAAATTTGGCTAAATTTCCTTCAAGAATTGAGGATACTGACCTAACAAAGAGAGTTTATTTGTTTCAATTTCTCATATATCAAGTTATTTGGATTCTCTTTGATGTAATGTTTCATTTATCAAGTGTTTTTTATTAGTTATTCACATATTTCACTAACACAGGTACAAGTATGTAAAGTTGCATTCAAATTTTGGGAAAGAATCCACAAGGTTGAACTATGTAGAAGAGGAGATTCCCATTGGAAAATTTATGGAAGATTTTTGAAAATTGATATGACCATACATACATCATTCATTTTTTGCTAAGTGGCAAGCAAAACAATTCCAAACATTGAGAGATACTTTCCCACATGGAACAGTTCTATCAGTAGTTGACTTTGCAGAAAATTACTCCTTTGTACATCAAAAGGAGATTCAATCAGAGTATTACTTTTCAAAGCAGATCACTATTATGGTTCATGTGTGTTATGGCATGCACAATCAGAATTGGATGGTGTTGAGAGTATAGATGAAGAATGAGTCATTAAAAAAGAATATCACTTTTATATTAGTGATGATAAAGAGCATGACACACTTTTTGTCCAACATTGCTTTACAATATTTTTTGAGAATTTGAGAAGTAGGGGTGTAAAATTTGAAAATCATTTTGTATGGTCAGATGGATGTGCTACACAATTCAAATCTTCATGGCCATTCTATGCATTTTGTAGATATCATAAAATCTACAAAATACCACTTGTTTGGAGTTTTTTTTAGAGTGAGCATGGAAAGGGTGAGCATGATGGAGCAGGAGCTTGCATCAAACAAGCTTTAAGAAAGCATCAAATGAGTTATCTAGAAGATCATCTAGACAATGCACATGATGTTGTTGAATGGTGCAAGAAACACTTTGCATCAAATGTGGTGGGCATCTTCAAGAACAAACCACACATTCCACATAGAGTGTTTTGGGAGATATCGGGTATGTATAAATTACATTAAATCAAAAATTTGAATTTATTTAAATTTAAAATATATTTATACATATTTGTTCACATAAGTCTTTTGTTGTACATATGTATCTAGGTGTGGATAGAAGATCAATGCATGGATGCAAGAGGGTAGAAAAAATAAGATCTTTGCATTGTGTTAGGAGTTCAGATAGTCACCATGGATGGTATTAGACACAAGGGATTACTCCTGTTTTTTCACTAAGTGCATTAAGGGAAACTCTGATTATGCATGCAACAATCAAGAACTTGGATATGTTGGTAAATGGGATACAGTGCCACTAGTTGTTTCAGAAACATATGATGAAGATGAGGAAGAAAGATTTGAAGACATTCCTTTGATTTCAATTGATTATGACCATATTTCAAAGATTGGTTAGAAAAAGGCAATGCATGTAAGTTTTCAATAATTCTTAATTATTATATATATTTAGTTAACGATCTTTAGAGACAAATTTATAATTTTTTTAGATTTTTTTTGTGTAAATTTGGTGTATAGGAGATGTTTTTGCAGTCATAGCAGAGCTTGAAACATCAGCTGTGTTAGCTATTATTTATTGTGTTGCACAAAAAGGGAGGAATAAGCTTTCAACAAAACCTCAAACAAGGATGGAATGTTATTTCCGACAGTGAGTTTGAATTTTAAAATTTTATGTACATTGTATTCACATGTGCACATTACATTATAAACATTAAATATATATTGTACAAAACTTGTGCACGAAAATATTGCACACACATTCATATGTCTTACCTTAGGTTCATGTTTACCATGCAGGTTTTGTTGTAGTACAAGGGACATATCTAAAACAAGTCAAATTTATTCAGCATGGGATTCATTTTGTTAACTATCAACCTGATAACAAGGTATATCAATATAGTCACTTAATAATTGTTTCCACTCACGCCTTTCATGTGTCCCACATGCAATGGTCAAGGAAAAATGGAGACTAGATAGTGATGATCATCAAAAATTTACATGTTATCAAGAGCGGTCAACTAGAATCTTTGACTTAGATTATATCCATATGGTTTCAAGTTCACTTGTAACCCTATACATGTTCAAATGAGAACTTATAGTAACTTGTACATAGTTGTAAATCATTTTGTGTAAATTACAACATAGTATGTACATATTTGTTCCAAGGAAAATTCTTAAGTTCAAGAATGTTTGATAGCATCATCTCTCACTTTTTTTGGTTGCATGTAAACCCATATTATATGCTTTCAATCCTTATTTGAAACGTAGTGATTTTTTTTAAATCATTTTTCCTAAATTACAATTATATACAACTTATATTTGTTTCATGGAATTCTTAAGTTCAAGAATTATATACCCTTATATACAACTTATATAATTTGTTCAAGTCTCTCCCTCCTACCCCCTCTCCCTCTCTCCCCTCTACCCTTAACCCTTAAACCCTAACCTTTATCTCTCCCCCACTCCCCCCCCTCTCTCTCTCAAGTCTCTCCCTCTCTCAAGTCTCTCCCTCCTACCCACTCTCCCTCTCGAGCTCCTCTACACTTAACCCTTAAACCCTAC
>VDFB02080964.1:40841-58441 GCA_007258455.2 Sequoia sempervirens | reverse complement strand
TTTTTTGTTTTTAGTTGTTAATGGGGATCTTTTAGGTTTAGGGTTTGTGTAAAGGGGTGTGGGGAGCCCTTGTGCTCCCCCCAATCCCTTCTTATTTTCAATTTTGTGGTTTTATTTTTTAAACTTGCATTTAGAATAGCCTAGGATGTAGGGGATGGCTAATCATTTATTTGGGTTTCCTCCCTCAAATCAACCATCCTTGATGTGTTTTTTTTTTTTCTAAGATTGGGTAGAAGGTGAGGTTGTTTTCCCACCCATCTTTGCATCCTTGAAATGTATTCTATGTACGTCCCCGGAAGTACATAGATATAAAGTTATAAATGCTCCATAGGCCATTCCACAAACATCTGCCACTAGATTTTCTTTATTCATCCCCGCGAATAAATTTCAAGCACCAGCTTCCCGGGTGGTTGCCTTGGATACACATGGAAATGGAATGCTAAATGTTTGCTCAATGGAGGGCGAATTTTACCCTGCGTTAAGCAAAATAATGGTGTTGGTGGAAGTAAAACGCACATTCACCGTTGCAATGTGGGAAAGTTTTTTTGTTGCATCATTTGTGGTGGACTGGTCATTGATCATTGCATGGCTAGTGAATGCTACTGCCAGCTCATATTAGTTTACATTATTAGCATATGCTAAAAAGATGAAGAAAATACAAAGTAGTGGGAAAGCAAATAATATCAAGTGTTATTTTTTTAAATTTTTGTGTGTAAAACATCAGTCTATAAATGCATTTTATTATTTTAAGTATAATAATTTAAAACAACAATTAAAATTTTATAATAAACATTTTAAAAAATTAAAAAATTGAAAAATAAATGATCTAGACAAGAATACAATCATTTATTTTAATGAAAATTATATATCTAAAGATTAGAATTGTAGAAGAAATAGAAGCAGATCAACGCTCTATACATGATTAAAGAAGCTTTCTTTCTATGTGAATTTAACATTTACTTATTGTTTATGTAAGTCGGCTAGCTATGTTGGCCTCTAGAGTATATTAAGAAATAATCTTTCTCACCCATGAATAATGAAGTTCTCATAATCATTATTAGTCTTTAACTTTTATTTAAAATGAGTTGCGTTCCCTGTTAGACCTCGATTTGCTTAGATTCCATCTCTCGACCGTCCGACATACTGGAAGTTTGATCGCCATCTGCAACCTGATTTTCTCTATAATAATACTGAGATGCACAGAACATGAAATAGAGCACGTTGATGCCCTCCATCGCTGCTGAGAGCCAGTAGAAATAATCGAGTCGGCCCCGATTGAGGTTATCATCAAGCCAATCGGTCTTCCCGTTACCACCCGTGGTTCTGTGAATGAGGGAGATAAAAGCGGTGCTTAAATAGTCCCCTACGGCATACATGCATGAGGCCAGCGCTAAAGCCGTGCTACGCAAGTCAGGTGGAAACTCGTTATAGAAAAAGTTCAAATAGCCCACCGAGTGAAAGCAAATGGCCAGGCCCTGAATACAAAACTGAGGAACAAGCCAAAACACAGAAATTGGAACTACGGCCAAGGGGTCGTCCAGGAGCCCGTGGCTTTTCGCCACGTTCCGTCTCTTCACTTCAACAAAACCGGCTACCAACATGGAGAACACTGAAATAGCGTAGCCGATACCCATTCTCTGAAGCGGCGTGATTCCCCTTTCATGTTTCGTGACCCGCCTAGTAAGTGGTACCAACACTTGGTCGTAGAGTGGAAGCCATGTGATCACTACTAATAATAAGAAAACATCGATGGAAGCGGCGGGTATTTTGAAACTGGTAGAGCCCAGGCGTCGATTCATTGTGAGGGCCTGGAAAACCGCAAAGCCTTGTCCGCCTGCGATTGAATCGATAATTAAGCAGGAGTATATGGGTAGAATTGCGAAGAGGACTTTCAAATCCTCTACTTTGTGGATAGAAGAGAGGCGCCAGGGCTTAGCAATGGAACCGTCTGCTTGCATATCTCCTTCTGTCGGTATGGCGGCCTTGTTTAGGAACCTGGTTTTCAAATATTAAAACGAGAGGGAGGTGAGTAGAGGGATGAGGTCCATATTGGGAAAGAAGATAAATAAATAATAAAGTTTGTAAACAAATAATAAAGTTTGTAAACAGTGGGTGCCTGTAATTTTAATTTGTTTAAGTGGTTTGTTTGAAATCATATTAATAGATGGGTCTTAGTGAAAATAAATCACAATAATAAATGTTTTAAATAGAACATTCTAAGATTTCACTTGTTTTTGTAGTGCGTTTGAAATCAGGCTATTAGGTGGATCCTACTGAAGAAAAATCATGATAATAGATAGTTTAAACAACACACTCTGAAATCACATTAATTTTGGGCTCCACTGAAGATAAATCACATTAATATTTGGTTGAAACATAACACTCTAAACTTTAATTTGTTTAAGTGATTTGTGTGATTCCAAATAAACTACCTAAACAAGTCAAAAATTAAAATATATTGTTTAAACTTATCATTAAAGATGTTACAGTTGAATAATCACACATGCACCTATTTATAAACTCTTCCACAAGAATGTATGATTTGATAAATACTAGGTATTTGAATTTTTGTTGTAGTAGGAACTTTTGGGCTGCTTTGGTATCACACTAATAGATGGTTTAAACAGAACACTCTAAGATTTCACTTGTTTTTGTAGTTGGTTAAAAATCAGGTTAATAGGTGGGTCCTATTGAAGAAAAAACATGATAATAGATAGTTTAAACAACACTCTAAACTTTGATTTGCTTAAATGGTTCATCTGAAATCACATTAATTTTAGGCTCATCTGAAAATAAATCATATTAACAGATGAATGAAATAGAACACTCTAAACATTAATTTGTTTAACTGATTTGTGTGATTCCAAATGAACCACCTAAACAAAAAAAAACTTAAAATATATTGTTTAACCCTGCACCTGTTGCATAAACTCTTCCAAAGGAATGTATGATTTGATAAATACTAGGTACCTGAATCTACGTGTAGCAGGAATTTTTGGGCCGCTTTGGTTGGAATAAAACAATGCCGGGTCAGAGGGCAGAGGCAAATTCCTTTTCTTGATGAATGCCACGATTATCTGTGCGATACCCGTGAAAGGACTGCCCTGTGGAACTTCAAGGTGGAAAATGGGCGTTCCAACAATGAAGGCAATAACTGACATGAGCATGAGAAGAGCACAGACACCAAAGCCCAAGCTCCAACTCACGTTGCTCTGAATGTACACAATAGCAGTGCCGGGCACCAGTACCGTCGCGGCCATTGCAAGGTAATACCAATTAAAGAAACTCTGTAGACTTTTCTTTTGTTGGGGTGCTTCTGTTCCTTTCTCTTGAAACTGGTCTGCTCCGAACGCTATTGCACATGGTCTTACTCCGGCTGACCCAATGGACATGAATATTAACGCCGCCACAAGAAAACACATCTGTTCTGATGAAGCACTTTTGCATTCGTCAAGCTTTGCCTGCGAGTCACTGCAGTGAGGCGGTCGCAGTGCCGGAACTAGAGCTGTGAGAGTCCAAAGAGCCATTCCCTGCACATTAATCAAAATACTTATCATGGAAACCCTAACTATTAATTAAAATCATAAAATTTTAGTGCTTGGAATTGTAGAGGTCTTTACTGGTTTTGTGGAGTTTTCCCTGTGACATTATTCTATTGTTTCTCATTCTATCATTTCTTTTTACTTACATGAACTTTAAACTATTAAAAATTGATAACTATGGAGAAAATTTGAAGTTATACTTACGATAAAATATGAAAGAGCTGCAATGACTATGGTCAGATATCGGCCGATATAAGAATCTGCAAGAAAGGCTCCACCGAGGGTTGCAAAGCTTGTTGTACCAGACCAAATATTCAGAATATTTATAACTCTAACTATCTCCATGTTGTATTTCGTTTTTAAATAGATCGACATATTGGACAACAGCCCAGAAACTGCTAGCTTCTCGCAGGTCTCATTTCCTGTGCATAAAATCTCTATTAAAACTTTTCAGCAGGATATTTTATCGTTTCCAAATCCTTAAGCCCCAAAAACATAGATTTCAAACTACAGACCAATAAAATAATGAGCACCACCCTCAGAAAAGTTTATACCAGTGGCTAAAAATATTTTAGACGAAAAATAAGAAGCTTACCTATTATATAAGGCATGGTTTTCCAACCTCCTTTTGTTCTCTTTTTACAGACCTCTTTATCTTCATCATCAACACTCGTCACAGCATTCGTTGCTGTGCATGGCAGAGCAAAGCAATTAAAGTGATTAAGAACGGGAATATTACGCCAACATTTCTTCTCTGCCATCTTCAAATTGCTCAACACCAAACTCGCAATTGCTGAGAAACTTTTGTAGCAGGCATGAAAGAGCTCATCAAGAAGCTCACTATTTATATTACTGTAAATATCCTTCTTACCGTCACCATTGAAATGCTAAAACATAACATCCCAGAAACGTCACAATTAGATGGTGGGTATTCTGTATATCTTAGAAATAAAGATACTAATGATCTTCACGTTCTTCCACCAACATAATAATAATATGACCGGCTTAATCACAATATGATTCTCTTTCTCCCTGCCACTGGAAAAAAATAACAGAGAAAAATTCAAGTGTTTGGCCGACCATAAGTAGAAAATGGTATATTCATGTCCTACTTAAGGGGCGTAAACTCCCTTTTATTCGGCGTGGGACGGATTTCATTTCGAATATTTGGTCGATATGCCAAACAACAAGAACATCCAAGAAGAGCGACCGATTGTATGCTTATAAATAAAGATGGAAACTGACGTCACGCTCTTCGATCTCTGAAGAACCAGAAAAAACTTATTAAACCGGCGTAATAGTAATACCGTTCTCATTTCATTTTATAGTCGAAAAATATTCATTATGATGTAGTTTTATTTTCTTAGAAAATATTCATTATTCGACAAATTTGTTAACTAAAGCGATAGAGTATCTATATTCTTAATTATTTTGTGAAAAAAGAGTATATAACTCATAAATGTTCTTTATATATATATATATCCTAAAAAGAATGTAAGTTACTATAAGATTCAAATTTAATATTATAAACAAAGGTTTGAAAAAATCTCTACTGTAATGATTGTTTTAGACATTTAAAATTGATCATTTGCATTTGATTAATTTATCTTTAATTTATTCAATTTATTATCTTGTATATTAATTAAATAATGATTCTATTATTTAACTAATATTCATTTCCTGGTATTCATTCAATTTAATTTGCTATATCACCCCTAAATTCTAAGATAAATAACTAGCAATCGCATGCACAAGCATGTAAAGATCAACTGATAGGGATCCTTTGTGCAAATGGATATTTAGTAGGGATGCAGGAAGAAACTTGTTTTTCTAATGCAATGTAAAGTATAAAAATTGAGAATTATTTGCGATTGTTTCAATATGGAATAATGCGAGCTTAGTTTATAGTAAGAGGTGAACAAGGATAAGATTTTTCGAAAACATTGTAATGAACAAAGATGTTTGAAAATCAATTTATATATTTATATGAATAATTAGATGGATAGATCAATTAAAGCAAAGCTATGTGTGCATTGAAAGATATGAATTTACTTGAAGATGTTATAAAGCACTTAAATTTGGTGAAGAAATTATTTTATATCTCTATATTTAATTGGAGCATTGTATAACATTTTAAACCCCATGTTATAGTCCACTTCTTTATTGTATAGCATTTGCATAAAACGGGAAATTGATTTTTGCATTTCCACATCAATTATTTTGTTGAAAATTGATTATGGAAATGCAAAATAAAATTGTAGGTCATCTTTAGTTATCTTTGTGCATCTTTGTCGTTACACCGATTAACATAGGAGCAATTGCATTTAAGGTATGATATAATTTTATACGCATTTTACTCTAATAGTTGTTACACCTAGATGCACATCTATATTTGATGTTTTTGTGGGAGGTCATGGTATTCCACATAAGAGCTATACATGATGGCCATGCAAAAACTTATTCTCTAACAAAGGATGGAGCCTCACCATAAGCTGAAACCCCTAAAGGAGTCTAAAGAAAAGGTATGCAATGGTGCTAGGGTTTGTTATGTTGATGTAAGGAAATTATTAGAAGGCATGGATCATGAGCGTATGTGTTATGCATTGATTCCTAGAAGGGATAAAGAGGATAGTGAGAATGTGCTAGTAGAAGTTTCTGGGGTATTGGGTGAGTTTCAAGAGATTGTTTCTAATAATGTACCTGAAGGTTTACCACCAATGAGGAAGATCACCATTAGATTGACTTGATCCCTAGGAGCCAATTTTTTGAATAAGGTAGCTCATAGAATGACTGTAGAAAATGAGGAGTTGAATAGACAAGTTCAGGAATTGTTGAGAAAGGGCTTGATTTGAGAGAGTCTAAGTCCATGTGCAGTACAAGCAGTACTAGCATCGAAGAAGGATGGGGAGTGGAGAATGTGTATAGACTCCCAAGCCATAAACAAGATAACAATCAAATACAGATTTCCCCTGCCAAGGATGGATGACTTGATGGACTGTTTGAGTGGAGCATAGTACTTCACAAAGATTTACCTGAAGAGAAAATATCACCAAATCCAGATTCAGGAGAGAGATGAATGAAAGACTACCTTCAATACCAAAGAGGGCCTATACAAGTGGTTAGTCATGCCCTTTAGGCTAACCAATGCACTAAGCACATTCATGTGGCTCATTAATGAGGTAGCCGGTTGTTTTGAGTTTTATATTGTGTACTTAGATGATATTTTAATATTCAATAAGTCCTTTGGATGAGCATTTGATGCATATTCAGAGAGTCTTTGAGAAGTTAAGAGAAGAGAAACTGTTCATTAATCTAAAGAAGTGCAGTTTTGTGAAGAGGGAGTTAGTGTACTTGGGGTTTGTTGTCTCAGCAGAAGGTCTCAAGATGGACCCAGAGAAGGTGAAGGCTATTCTGGAATGGTCTACCCCAAGAACTGCTACCGAGGTGAGATCTTCCATGGTTTGGCTAGTTTTATAGAAAGTTCATTAAAAACTTCAAGAGATGCAGCACCCCTAACTCAAAACAATGAGAGGATAGAAAAGAGTTCAAGTGGAGCACTAGAAGCGAACAACAAAGAGTTTTGATCCGCTGAAGAAAAAGCGACGAAGCAACTCTCAATTCTTAGCCCTCCATATTTCAGTCAAGCAAGTTTCAGGTGGATTGTGATGCTAGTGTTGCGCCATTGAGCAAAGCAAGGAGCCAAGAAGGTAAAGCCCATTGCCTATTTCAGTGAAAAGTTAAATGATGCAAAGAGAAAGTATTTTGTATATGATCAAGAATTTTATGCAATAGTTCAAGCATTAAAGAAATGGAGACATTATCTATTGCCAAAGGAGTTTGTTTTGTTTACTGATCATCAAGCACTACAGTACTTGAATAGTCAAGCAAAATTAAATCAGAGGCATATGAAATGGGTAGAACTTTTACAGAGCTATACCTTTGTTTTAAAACATAGGAGTGGGAGGTAGAATAGGGTTGCAGATGCCTTAAGTAGGAGGAAAACATTGTTGAATGAGATGTAGATTGAAGTGGTTGGCTTCAATGAACTTAAGACATTGTACCCTAAGGATCTTGATTTTGCAGAGGCTTGGAAAGCTTGCAAGGAGCATGTTACAGTTGACAGGACATGGTGGCTGGATTTAATAATCTAGGATGGCATGTTGTTTAAAGAAATTCAATTATGTATCCCAAGGAGTTCCATGAGGGAGAACCTGATAAAGGAGAAGCATAGTGGAGGAATGGCATGACAGTTTGGTCAGATAAAACCATTACATTATTATTAGTGAGCATTATTATTGGCCCCAATTGTCACAGATGTGAAGAAGTTTGTGCAGAGTTGCAGGGTGTGTCAGATGGCTAAGGGAGTGAGCCAAAATGTAGGGTTGTATCAGCCCTTACCTATACCATAGAGGCCTTGGGAAGATATAAGTATGGACTTCGTTCTTGGTTTTCCAAGGACACAAAGAGGAAATGATTCAGTGTTTGTGGTAGTTGATAGGTTTTAAAAGATGGCACATTTCATTCCATGCTAAAAGACCCATGATGCAGTCCACATTATTGACTTGTTCTTCAAAGAGGCGTGGCTACATGGTCCTGGCCAAAGAGTATTGTCTCTCGTGATCGACACCAAATTTGTGGGATACTCTTTGGAGGACCTTTGGTGGAAGAAGCCAAGAACCTAATTGAAGTTCAGTTTTGCACACCATCCACAAAAATATGGGCAGACGGAGGTTGTGAACAGGAGTCTAGGTAACATACTGAGATGCTTGGTAGGAGATAAACCCAAGGGATGGGACTTGATTTTACCTTAGGAAGAATTTTCTTAGAACAATTATGTTAATAGAATCATTGGTAGATCACCACTTAGATTGTGCTTGAGGTAGCCTCGTGACAACTCCAGAATTGAGGAAGATGGACCAAGAGAAGAAGACTAGTGTTGAAGCCGAAGACTTTGCAGAGCACATCAAGAATGTACATGCAGAGGTAAGAGAACATATTAATAAGATGGATATGTAGTATAAGGCTAAGGTAGATCAGAAGAGGAGGAATAAGGAGTTTCAGGTAGGTGATGAAGTGATGGTCCACTTAAGGAAGGAAAGGTTTCTAGTGGGAACCTATAACAAATTGAAGATGAAGTTCGGTCCCTGTAAAATTTTGAAGAGGCATGATTCAGGGAACACATATGAGGTAGAGTTGTCGGATGGAGTCAACATTTCCCCTATGTTCAACATTGCAAATTTGACAAAGTATCATGAAAGTGGCACAAAGAATGGTCCAACAATAGAATAGTGTAAAATTCTTGCACCTACTTCAGAGAAGGAGGAGATTGAAGCAATCCTAGATAGTTGTGTGAGAAGGAGTACCAAAAATAGGTAGTATGAAGAATATCCGTGAAGGGAGAGGAAGGCATGTGGGAAGACCTTCATCCTCGCCATCTAAGGCGCAGGAGATTGACCATTTTGGTTTTCTCTCAACCACTGAGATGTGATGGGGTCACTTCCTCAAATACCGGCATCCATGTAGGAGCATCCTGGTGTAAGGGAAATCTTGCATCACCCAAAAATAAATATTTTAATTCCCCGCTGGTTGCTTCTTAGATGTTTTGCATTTCTAGATAATTCTTTAGCTATTAAAATATTCGAAGCCAAATTTGAGGCCATTAGAGGCTGTATATGGGCTAAAAAATTTGCGAAAACCCAAAGTAGTTAGTCATAGGCCCTACTTTGTGCCACATCAACTTTTCGAGAGCTTTCTAAAAAGGTATTATCATTGAAAACTAATAGGCGATTGAAAGCGGCGGTTTCCTCGAAGTTGGTACTTTAGAAATGTGCTAATTTTTGAATGTGAATTCAAATATGAATTTCAAATTGTAATTTGGGTGCCAAACCACCAAAACTCAATTTTGAATGTTTTTTTGGCTCCAAATTGGAAAGGAGCTCTATTTATCGGAGAGATTTCTGATTTTTGGTAGCTTTTTGGGGAAAAGAGTTCACATGCTGTGAACTGGGGTCTTTTGTAATTTATAGCAATGTATTGTAGAGCTTGAGGATTTCCGTGATCCCTCTCTCATGTAAGAATTTCCATTATAAATAATAATAAATTTCTCTAGTTGCTGTACTCATTTCTATGTCTCAGTTTGCTCCTTTGTCACTAAGACTACCTGTACACAACAAAACAACAATAAAATGTTTAAAATGAACTGAGAAGTAGATCTCTATCCCACTGGGTGTGCCAAAGTTGTTAGCAATCCAAATCTACACCCTTTATTCCAAGCTATGAAAGAACTTAGCAGGTTTGGATGTAACATAGGATTGCTTTCAGGTTGTGGGTATCCTATTCGAAAGCAAGCCTCCAGATTATGGCTTGGCTCCCCTTTTGATGCCACTTAAATAATGATTTCTAAGGAAAGGGGTAAGATGTGCATAAAACATAAACATCAATTGAAACTACCTAAGGTGATACACCAAAAACCAACTAAGACCTTATAACAGCCTATCACATTGAATACAATATCATAAAACTTTGTTTACATAGCTCATTTTCACATGCAACAAGATAAATAATTTAAAAGGAGGTTTCCTAAACATGGCTTTTAGAAGGAAAACAAAAGGTATCACAACTATCAACATTATTAACTAACAAAAGATTGTAACTTGTTAATATTTGTTAAACATATGCCTAAACATGATACAAGTTTGCAAGGAAATATAAATTCACAAAAAGAAACTAGTCAATAACTAACAACATGATATGAAACATAAATGAGAAGGTGTAAAATGCTCTATTTTATTGATTCAAAGAACTCACTATATAACAAGTTCATCGAGTTGCTGTTACTGCCTCCATGATGAAAATAGCTCCAAAAATAAAGCTATCACTCGCTAGAAAGAAACACTCTCCAAAAAGAAAAAAAAGTTACTTAAGAAAAACCCATCAAATCTCCTCACACATGTCCATCTAGAAGGTTTTGGTCAGATGCAACAATGAGGCCAAAAATGAACCTTCTAAAGTAACTCAAAAAAGTCCTCCAAATGGTCCAAGGTCAAGCCAAGACCATATTCATGCCAAAAGTGTGAAAAAATATCCTCCAAAATAGCACATTTCTCTCCAAAACAGTCAAAGGCACAACTCACACACTCTCCTCATGTCTACAATTCATTATTTTGTCTCCCACATCCTTTACCCATGCTATATGTGTGTTTTGAAAACACAAGACTCAAATATGCATTCGAAATAACAACTTGATTAAGTGACTAATAATACAACACTTAATCAATTTATTTTACATTTTAAAGCAGAATGGAAGAGGGCCCCACTACCTCTATGAATTACATTACATTTGCATCAAAAATGATATAAAATAAAAGTGATTTGTAAATCACTTAAATGAATTTTTTGTGCTTTGAAATAAAATCTAAAATATAATACTATATCTAAATGCTTCCAAAAGCATTAAGAAAATTTAAATCCTCTCAAGGCACTGAATCATTTTCATTTACCTCCACTCCTACACTTCAAGGCCACACACTTGGACAACATTCTCTAATTTTCAAAGGGAAAACAAAGGCCTAAATAATTCAGCCTATATGGGCATAATAGACACCGCACATCTTGGAGGGCGTAACTCAAAGTCTTGAAGACATCAAGGAATTACATGTTTCAAAGGTCAAAGGCATAGCATTAGGACTTGGCACATTTTGAAGCAAGGCATATGTGTTTACTCATGAAAAATAAAGAAAAAATTTCCTAAGTCTTGGCACTTGCTATTGACCACCATAACACATTTTAATGTGTTTCATTCTTTAAAAAGTGAATTGGAAAAAAATCCCATCGGCATTCCCAAGGGTTGAAACCCTAAGCATAAAAAGATGGGGAAAATGTGAAAAAACATTCATTTTGCATTGAGCTTTTGGAAGAAGCTATAGCCACCATGGGGTTTCATTGAAGCACAAAAAATGGTGATTTTTTGACAGATTCTTGACTAGTTATTGATGAAATCTTGTGGTTTTCTTCTTTTGAATTCTAAGGTAACTGATTTTTTGAATCAAAAATCTATATTTTCATCTTTTGAAGGCCATTTTGAGGGAAAAAAGCCATGGCCTATAGCATTTTTCTAAACACTTTATTTCACTTTTCTTTTATGTGCTTACTCATACTTCTCATAGCCACCATTGTTGAAGTTATGAAGCTCAAATAAAAGGGCCTTTTCATGTGAAAAAAACATGTAAAAATGAAGGAAAAATAAAAGAAAGATCAGGTAAGCTTTTTTCGACCAACTCCATTTGATTTTTGAGCAAGAAATAGCTTGTTTCGAAATTAACTGAAATAAAGAAACAATTGTTTAGTTTCTTTTGTATTTAGACAAATGAAGAAACCCTAATAGAATTTGTTGTTTCATGAATAAATTATGTTCCTTTGGTCATGGCAATGAAGAATGAAGTAGGGTTTCATTTAATTTTTATTTTCTTTTAAAAAACCTCATGATAGCTTTGAAAATACTTTTGTATTTGCAATTTCTTTCATGAATCTGAGGTGTGTTTTCTAGTTTTTGTCAAAAGAATCACATTTTGAAGAAGGAAAAACCCTTGAGGCTATAGCCATGAAGGATGAACTGGCTTTCCTTTGTGTTTCTATGTCTTTATATGGAATAAAAATTTGTTCCATTCCTCCTCAAAATTCTATATTTGCAACTCTAAGTTGAAAAATCAAGTGTTTCCAGCTCTAAAAAAAACATAGATTTGCTTTGCAAATAAGCTGAAATTTGAGTTTCCATACAAGAATAATGCTGAAAGTTTGTTTCTCTCTAACATTCATGCTCTTCATGTAAAGAATGGGTACTACTATGTCACAAGAAAGTGTTGTGAGCTATCCTTTTTATTTCATTTTATCAATCCTATTTACCACTTGATTGCCCCATTTGTTGTACTCCATACCTTAAGAGCTTCAACTGTGTATCCTTATGGCAGTTTGATCATGTATACTATCTTACAAACATTACCTTTGTGCCTCTTCTGAAGGAATTTGTTTCTCCATTGAAGACAATGATGCCTCTATCATAATCTTTTCTTTGTATTGTTTCCACTATTTTGCATTAGCATCCTATTATCATGGTTTGTAAATTATGTTGAATTTCCTTTTTGAAGATCACTATTTCAATGCTACACTTGGACATGTAAAATCAGTTATTGGCATCTTATCATTGCTTAGAAAGAAAATCTTTATACATAGATCTGTCACCATCCCTCATGTTGTTGTAACACTACATTTTCATTATTTAAACAAGTTACTTTCACATTAAATATCTCTACATCTTGATTGATCCCTACCTCTCCAATTTGTGGTATGATTTGGTATCTTACATATGAACTGCTTTACTGCCCCCTTGATGACATTGGTTGTGCTTTTATATCACTTTACAACTGGTTCTTGGCAACGTATGGCATTGTGCATGGAATCCACATTGAAGAAAGGTCAGATAAGAGTGTGCAATCATCAAAGCATTAATGTTATTGTTGTCTCTTGTGATATGAAAATACACTTGCTCCTATGAACTCTCCTGATTTCTTGGTAGTTATCATGTATTCCCTTGAATACATGCATTCCAATGGTGTTCCTCTCTTAATAACATTGACATCATTTAATATTGTCATCCTTTAGAGCTTATGGATCACTGATTTTTGATGCTCTATTTTATTTTGTGGACTTCTATCTCTGTTTATTGTTGTATAGTTGTGCTCACCATATCATTGTTATGTATACTTGTTCTCAAGGAATTGATTCTTCTCATACTAAACTTGGGTTCCTACTATCTAGTATGCAAGTTTTATCCTTCTCGAATCATTTATAATGACCAAACCCCTGTATTGAATGCTATGAACATATCCACTAACCCCCACTCTCTTCATAGGTGATAATCTAGTTGTATCACCTTTCTCAATGTTCTTGTAGCTTTTGTAACTATGAGAAAGGACCATAATGTAGACTAATAGTAGATAAAGGCTAGCCTATATTCGTTCGACCTGCAACTCAAAAGATGTTGAAAGAGTTGCATTCCTAAAACATAGTGAACCAAAACTTCCAATAGACTTCCATTGCATTGAACCTTATCTCTACCTTGGTATGACTATCCGATATGACAATTCTCATTTGTGAAACTTGGATCAAAGGTTGTATTATCTATTTGATGTTCAATGAATATATAAAATGAAGATAACAGATGAAAATTTGTAATTTAGCACATGATATTATCTATTAGGTGTAGAAAATATTATTTCATGTGCTTGGCATGAAACTAGCATATGATAACACCATACTTGGTCCACGTGAACTCATAATACTTATCTCCTTGGAGTTTTTTAACTATACTTTTCATTGCATGACTTCTTTATAGTTTATCATTCACTACTAAAGTGAAAACATTGTTCACTTGCTCCCTTAATGAATGTAATGATTACCCTTGTTGTCATGTAGCATGCATTTTCCTTTAGGACTAGCCCAGTCTTGATGGTTTTGAAAACAATTGCTTGTTGCCCCACATGTTTGATACTTGTTCTTCACAACATCTAAGTCTTTTTTATCTTGTGCAACAAACTAGAACCATATCCTAACTTTAATATTAGTGGGAAGACATATGTCACTTATGTTGGTGACCTAAAAGCTCACCATCCTAGGTGATGTGTGGTTGTCCAATAGGATTAAGGTGAGGAGAGTTGGACAGTCCCTTTCATGCATCAATGCATGATTATATTTGTTCCTTATTTCTGCCCCATATGACTCATTATGGTTTCAAGCATGACTTGATGTCTTCTTCATTATTTTAATAGATGAATAATTGATCTTGATGCATCATTGAAGTCATTTACTTCTTTTAATAAAATAGATCTTAGATCCACTTAAGAAGATTGAAAGAAATGTTTGGAAAAATGTACCTTCCTTTTGACATGATGGCAGCCATATTGACCCATTCGTTATGAGGTATGAATTTTATAATAGTTCACAATATGTGTTACATCTTTTGAATTTGATAATGGTGTGATTCCATATTGATTTAATGCGTTAATAACATGTCTATCATTGATTTCATCAAGTTTCTCAATTTCCTATCCCTCTTAAAACATCAGAGGGAAACATGTTGAGATCTACCATTGTGGGAGCCACATTTACACCACATGTTGTAATTATTTGAATCAGAATAGTAACAAGACTTGTCCTAAATCTGCACAAAGAACAATCAATTAGATAAACAAAGCATATCATAGGTGTGTTTGATTACTCCTTTCTTGTTTTTACTGACACTTATGGTATGTTGCTATTTTAATGCTTGTAGACATTAGATTACATGTTTATGGATGTTTTACATATAATTTTGACCACGGACCTTTCATTGCTCTAACAACACTATATTTATCCAATGTAGGAAAACTAGGAGCAACAAGGAGGGTGTCAAATGAAAGCAAATGAGTGGGAAGGATTGAGATGATGCGAGGCCCAGTTAACGGGATTCATCATTTGTCTATAATTGCAACACTGGAATAAAATAAAATATGGTTTTTGACAATCTCTTTCATGCATATTGATAACTTAGTAGACTAATGTATCTTTTAATGTTTAAATGAAAACACTGGAAAGGAATAAAATCTAAGTTACCTGATTTCAGCTGAAAGCCAAAAATTAGGTAACATTTTTGGTGACATATGTTATATGTTTTCCTGCAAAACATCTTGACTAGTGGCCTAAAGCTTATCCATTGGCCATAGGGTCATCTAAAGGCTGACACCACTTGAAAATAACATTGTATATTGTTGTAACTCACTAAACTAGCAAGAGACACTTTGAAAACTTATTGAAAACCCAACACGCAAAATGAAACCACCACCTAACTATGCAAAACAACACTTGGGAAATCTGAAATGCATTCTAATGAAATTCAGAACCCCCACCCCATCCAACACTGCAGAATTAAAACTACCACCTAACTATGCAAAAAAAGCACTTAGGGAAAACTAAAAAGCATCTAACTAATGAAACTAAACTAACCTACTCTAACCAACAAAGAAGTTGGTCAAACAAAACCATTGACAGGCTTTGCAAAATAACACTCCTTTTTAATCAGCAACTAATGCATTCTATCACCTTTAGCTGCAACTCCAAAATTAGCTTCTTCTTCAATTGCATCCTCATACTTGTGTGCAAGCATGACCTCTGGTACTTCAGTGGCCTCCGAAATGGCTAAATATCTAATGGGGTAGCCTCTTGAAATGACAAAGGTTGAACTGTCATTGTTGGTTGCCTCTCTTCCTATTTTTCATGGTTGTCTTGCTTCGTGGCTTCACCTTGCGTAATGATTTTCCATGTTGATTCTTCCTCCATGGTTAATGAACAGTCACCTTCCACCAATGTAGCTAATAACTTATCAAAGTTGTTAGCTCTTGGAAGGCTCTTAAAGTCAACTTGTTTAACCTTAAAATCCACATTATCACTCAAAGAGATGTACTCCAAAACAAGCTTTTCTTCTTCAATGAAGGCAGGCAAGTGTTCAAATAGTGAAGTAGCTTCCTGAAACAAACTTTCAACTGATAAATCAGCTTCAAGCTTTGTTTTACAATAGAAAGGAAGCTCATCAGACCATACAAGACATTGCACATCAAGTTCATGAGAAGTTTCTTGTTCAAACTTGTGAACCTGCTGTTGATTTTCTGCGTGAGTTCCAAATTCTTCTAGCAGATCTAATTCCTTGTCATCCAATTTTGAACAAAAATGTTCAATTATATCAGTGTACACTTCTTCATAAAGCTCAACATCAGCTTTCTCATGCATAACATGCTCAAAAATATCAAATCTGGTTGTACACTGCTCCTCTTTAACAACCACTTTCACCTTCTCCTCCTGCTGTCCAGGTTGAACTATTGAAACATTTGCATCAATTCCAATAGAACTAGGACGATCATTATTTAAAAAAAGGAAGACACTTGAAAAAAAAATTCCTGTTCAATCTTTTGCTACTGTAGCCTATATTCCTCCATAGCTAAGCACAAAAAATTTATATTTCTAGTCTCCTCCATGATGAGTGAGTTGTGTTGGCCAAAGGTCTGCTCTTCTTTTGCCTTCTGGATGTTAGAGCATGGTTCCAATTGCATGATAGATGGAGGAACTTCACAAGGTAGATCATATGGATATTTCCAACTTGGAAACCTATGGGTAGAAGGTTCATTGGCAGGGTCACTCAATGACTCAACAGGTTTTTCTTGTCTAAAGCTAGGGAACTTGTATTTGGGAATGTCTTCACTCACAAGATGATTCAACATTACAGGAGGAATTGAGCTGAAAATAGGAAAGGAAGGGGATTCCTGGGTTTCATACCTTAGTTGGCATTCCTCTACAACTATCTTCTTTGCAAGGCACTCATCATGTTGTCTCCTTTGAGTCTCAATCTCTTGCTCTTGATTGTATGCTTGGTAGGCTAATTCCTCTTGATGCATGTCAACCTCTTGTTGCTGCATTTGATATTCTTGTTCTTTATTTATCTCATCCATCTACTTACATAAATCTAGCAATATACTATCAATATTTCTAATCCCCATATCATCAGCATTTTGGGGCTGCAAATTAGAACATGACTGTTGTTTTGGAACAAAATATCCTTCTTGAGGCTGGTTCTGGGAATATACTAGCTAATATTGAGATTGAGTAGGAGTGGGAGGGGGGAAACATAATGAGAATGTTGGTAACTTGTTGTCACAGGGTTATTTGAAATAAAACCAACAAGTTGTTCAGTGTGGTATGATTGGTAAGAGCTCATACATGCATGACTTTCATGGAATGGTAGGTACTTGGCATTTTCATGATATGTTGGATAATATGACATGTTTCCATGAAATATGGACATGTTTATTCATTCAGAAGATAGAAAATGAGCAAAACTCATATTTACTTGAATCTAACTAGCACTTGATCATAAAAAAACTAGTAAAACTTCTCGAAGTCACCAGCTATGTAAAGAAAATGCCTCCAAAAGGCTGAAACTACTACTGTACACACCAAACATCAATAATAAAATGT
>VDFB02080964.1:25279-40741 GCA_007258455.2 Sequoia sempervirens | reverse complement strand
CTTTATCTACTATTAGTCTACATTATGGTCCTTTCTCATAGTTACAAAAGCTACAAGAACATTGAGAAAGGTGATACAACTAGATTATCACCTATGAAGAGAGTGGGGGTTAGTGGATATGTTCATAGCATTCAATACAGGGGTTTGGTCATTATAAATGATTCGAGAAGGATAAAACTTGCATACTAGATAGTAGGAACCCAAGTTTAGTATGAGAAGAATCAATTCCTTGAGAACAAGTATACATAACAATGATATGGTGAGCACAACTATACAACAATAAACAGAGATAGAAGTCCACAAAATAAAATAGAGCATCAAAAATCAGTGATCCATAAGCTCTAAAGGATGACAATATTAAATGATGTCAATGTTATTAAGAGAGGAACACCATTGGAATGCATGTATTCAAGGGAATACATGATAACTACCAAGAAATCAGGAGAGTTCATAGGAGCAAGTGTATTTTCATATCACAAGAGACAACAATAACATTAATGCTTTGATGATTGCACACTCTTATCTGACCTTTCTTCAATGTGGATTCCATGCACAATGCCATACGTTGCCAAGAACCAGTTGTAAAGTGATATAAAAGCACAACCAATGTCATCAAGGGGGCAGTAAAGCAGTTCATATGTAAGATACCAAATCATACCACAAATTGGAGAGGTAGGGATCAATCAAGATGTAGAGATATTTAATGTGAAAGTAACTTGTTTAAATAATGAAAATGTAGTGTTACAACAACATGAGGGATGGTGACAGATCTATGTATAAAGATTTTCTTTCTAAGCAATGATAAGATGCCAATAACTGATTTTACATGTCCAAGTGTAGCATTGAAATAGTGATCTTCAAAAAGGAAATTCAACATAATTTACAAACCATGATAATAGGATGCTAATGCAAAATAGTGGAAACAATACAAAGAAAAGATTATGATAGAGGCATCATTGTCTTCAATGGAGAAACAAATTCCTTCAGAAGAGGCACAAAGGTAATGTTTGTAAGATAGTATACATGATCAAACTGCCATAAGGATACACAGTTGAAGCTCTTAAGGTATGGAGTACAAACAACAAACAAGTAACCAAGGGAAATAGGATTGATAAAATGAAATAAAAAGGATAGCTCTCACAACACTTTCTTGTGAAATAGTAGTACCCATTATTTACATGAAGAGTATGAACGCAAAGAGAGAAACTAACTTTCAGTATTATTCTTGTATGAAAGATCAAATTTGAGCTTTATTTGCAGCAAATATGTATTTTTTTTTTAAATCTGGAAACCCACCTTGATTTTTCAACTTACAGTTGCAAATACAGAATTTTGAGAGGAGTGGAATGGAGTTTTATTCCATAGAAAGACACAGAAATACAAAGGAAATCTAGTGAATCCTTCATGGCCACAACTTGAAAGGGTTTTCCATCTTGAAAATGTGATTCTTTTGACGAAAACCAAAAAACACACTCCTCAGATTCAAGGAAAGAAATTGCAAATACAAAAGAATTTTCAAAGCTATCATGAGGTTTTTTAAAAGAAAATAAAAATTAAATGAAACCCTACTTCATTCTTCATTGCCATGACCAAAGGAACATAATTTATTCATGAAACAACAAATTCTATTAGGGTTTCTTCATTTAATCTAAATACAAAAGAAACTAAACAATTGTTTCTTTTATTTCCAGATTGGAGGCTCGAAACAAGCTATTTCTTGCTCAAAAATCAAATGGAGTTGGTCGAAAAAAGCTTACCTGATCTTTCTTTTATTTTTCCTTCATTTTTACATGTTTTTTTCACATGAAAAGGCCCTTTTATTTGAGCTTCATAACTTCAACAATGGTGGCTATGAGAAGTATGAGTAAGCACATAAAAGAAAAGTGAAATAAAGTGTTTAGAAAAATGCTATAGGCCATGGCTTTTTTCCCTCAAAATGGCCTTCAAAAGATGAAAATATAGATTTTTGATTCAAAAAATCAGTTACCTTAGAATTCAAAAGAAGAAAACCACAAGATTTCATCAATAACTAGTCAAGAATCTGTCAAAAAATCACCATTTTTTGTGCTTCAATGAAACCCCATGGTGGCTATAGCTTCTTCCAAAAGCTCAATGCAAAATGAATGTTTTTTCACATTTTCCCCATCTTTTTATGCTTAGGGTTTCAACCCTTGGGAATGCCGATGGGATTTTTTTCCAATTCACTTTTTAAAGAATGAAACACATTAAAATGTGTTATGGTGGTCAATAGCAAGTGCCAAGACTTAGGAAATTTTTTCTTTATTTTTCATGAGTAAACACATATGCCTTGCTTCAAAATGTGCCAAGTCCTAATGCTATGCCTTTGACCTTTGAAACATGTAATTCCTTGATGTCTTCAAGACTTTGAGTTACGCCCTCCAAGATGTGTGGTGTCTATTATGCCCATATAGGCTGAATTATTTAGGCCTTTGTTTTCCCTTTGAAAATTAGAGAATGTTGTCCAAGTGTGTGGCCTTGAAGTGTAGGAGTGGAGGTAAATGAAAATGATTCAGTGCCTTGAGAGGATTTAAATTTTCTTAATGCTTTTGGAAGCATTTAGATATAGTATTATATTTTAGATTTTATTTCAAAGCACAAAAAATTCATTTAAGTGATTTACAAATCACTTTTATTTTATATCATTTTTGATGCAAATGTAATGTAATTCATAGAGGTAGTGGGGCCCTCTTCCATTCTGCTTTAAAATGTAAAATAAATTGATTAAGTGTTGTATTATTAGTCACTTAATCAAGTTGTTATTTCGAATGCATATTTGAGTCTTGTGTTTTCAAAACACACATATAGCATGGGTAAAGGATGTGGGAGACAAAATAATGAATTGTAGACATGAGGAGAGTGTGTGAGTTGTGCCTTTGACTGTTTTGGAGAGAAATGTGCTATTTTGGAGGATATTTTTTCACACTTTTGGCATGAATATGGTCTTGGCTTGACCTTGGACCATTTGGAGGACTTTTTTGAGTTACTTTAGAAGGTTCATTTTTGGCCTCATTGTTGCATCTGACCAAAACCTTCTAGATGGACATGTGTGAGGAGATTTGATGGGTTTTTCTTAAGTAACTTTTTTTCTTTTTGGAGGAGTCATTTCTTTCTAGCAGAGTGATAGCTTTATTTTTTGGAGCTATTTTTCATCATGGAGCAGTATTGTAACTCTGATGAACTTGTTATATAGTGAGTTCTTTGAATCAATAAAATAGAGCATTTTACCTTCTCATTTTATGTTTCATAGTATGTTGTTAGTTATTGATCAGTTTGTTTTGTGAAATTTATATTTCCTTGCAAACTTGTCTCATGTTTAGGCATATGTTTAACAAATATTAACAAGTTATAATCTTTGTTAGTTAATAATGTTGATAGTTGTGATACCTTTTGTTTTCCTTCTAAAAGCCATGTTTAGAAACCTCCTTATAAATTATTTATGTGAACTGCATGTGAAAATGAGTTATGTAAACAAAGTTTTATGATATTGTATTCAATGTGATAGGCTGTTATAAGGTCTTAGTTGGTTTTTGGTGTATCACCTTAGGTAGTTTCAATTGATGTTTATGTTTTATGCACATCTTACCCCTTTCCTTAGAAATCATTATTTAAGTGGCATCAAAAGGGGAGCCAAGCCATAATCTGGAGGCTTGCTTTCGAATAGGATACCCACAACCTGAAAGCAATCCTATGTTACATCCAAACCTGCTAAGTTCTTTCATAGCTTGGAATAAAGGGTGTAGATTTGGATTGCTAACAACTTTGGCACACCCAGTGGGATAGAGATCTACTTCTCAGTTCATTTTAAACATTTTATTGTTGTTTTTTGTTGTGTACAACAGTAGTCTTAGTGACGAGGGAGCAAACCTGAGACATAGAAAATGATGCAACAACTAGAGAAATTTATTATTATTTATAATGGAAATTCTTACATGAAGAGGATCACAAATCCTCAAGCTCTACAATACATGCAAGCTATAGAAAATTACAAAAATTACAGTATTTTCCCCTTTTGCAAAGATAAGTCTTTCCTAAAAGCTACCAAAAATCGAACTTCACCTGACAAATAGAGCTCCCTTTCAAATTTGAACCAGTTCAACATTCAAATTTGAAGTTTCGCACTTATTTCCAAATTATAACACTCTGAAATTCAAATTTAAATTCACATTCAAAATTAGCACATTTCTAAAATGCACCAACTTCCGTAGCCATAACCTCTAATCCGCCTATTGATTTTCAATGATAATACCTTTTTAGAAAGATCTCAAAAATACAACGTGGCACAAAGTAGGGCCTATAGCCAACTACTTTGGGTTTTCACAAATTTTCAGGCCCATCCAGAGCCTCTAAGAGCCTCAAATTTGGCTTCAAATATTTTAATAGCTAAAGGGGTATCCAGAAATGCAAAAACATCTAAGAAACAACCAACAGGAAATTAAAATCTTTCTTTTTTTTTGGTGATGCAGGATTGCCCTTACACCACTGGATGCTCCTACATCAGACACCCAGGGTAATTTGAGAAGTGACCCCGTCACATCGTAGATGGTTGAGGAAACCAAAATGGTCAATCACTTTAGATGGCCAGATGAGTCTTCCACATGCCTTCCTCCACTTCACCGATATTCTTCATACTACCTTATTTCTCTCGGGTACTCCTTCCCACACGGTTATCTAGGTTACTTCAATCTCTTCCTTCTCTGAAGTAGGTGCTTGAATGCCACACTATTCCATTGTTGGTACTTACTCTATGCCACCTTCATGATACTTTGTCAAATCTGAAATATTGAACACAGGAGAAATGTTGACTCCATCTAGCAACTCTACCTCATATGAATTCCCTAATTCATGCCTCTTCAAAATTTTACAAGGTCCAAACTTCTTCATTTTCAATTTGTTATAGTTTCCCACCGGAAACCTTCCCCCTTCCTTAAGCGGACCATGACTTCTATCACCTACCTCAAACTCCTCTTATTCCTTCCGAAGCTTCTAATCTGCCTTAGCCTTATATTTCATATTCATCTTATTAATAAGTTCTCTTACCTCTTCATGCACTTTCTTGATCTTCTCTGCAAAGTCTTTGGCTTCAGCACTAGTCTTCTTCTCTTGGTTCATCTTCTTCAATTTTGGAGTAGTTATGGGACTACCTCGATACACAATTTGGAATGGTGATCTTCCTATGCTTCTATTAAACATAATTGTTCTAAGAAAATTCTTCCTAAGGTAAAATCAAGTCCCATCCCTTGGGTTTATCTCCTACCAAGCATCTCAGTATGTTACCTAGAGTCATGTTCACAACCTCCGTCTGCCCATATTTTTGTGGATGGTGTGCAAAACTGAACTTCAATTCAGTTCTTAGCTTCTTCCACAAGGTCCTCCAAAAGTATCCCACAAATTTGGTGTCACGATCTGAGACAATACTCTTTGGCAGACCATGTAGCCACACCACCTCTTTGAAGAACAAGTCAATAATGTGGACTGCATCATGGGTCTTTTAGCATGGAATGAAATGTGCCATCTTTTAAAACCTATCAACTACCACAAACACTGAATCATTTCCTCTTTGTGTCCTTGGAAAACCAAGAACGAAGTCCATACTTATATCTTCCCAAGGCCTCTATGGTATAGGTAAGTGAACAAACCTCCTGCTCATCTGCCTCACCCCTTGAGCCACCGACACACCCCCGCAACTCAAGACAAACTTCTTCACATCCCGTGACAATTGAGGCCAATAATAATGCTCACTAATAATGGCAATGGTCTTATCCCGACCAAAATGTCCTGCCAATCCTCCACTATGCTTCTCCTTTATCAGGTTCTCCCTCATGGAACTCCTCGAGATACACAAATGACTTCCCTTAAATAACATGCCATCATGTATTATGAAATCCAGCCACCTTGTCCCGCCTAACCGTATTAGGCTCAAAAAAGCTTCTGCTTCCTACAAAATTAGGATCCTTAGGGTACAATGCCTTGAGTTCATTGAACCCAACCATTTCAATCTGCATCTCATTCAACAATGTTTGCTTCCTACTTAAGGCATCTGCAACCCTATTTGATCTCCCACTCCTATGTTTTAAAACAAAGGTATAGCTCTGTAAAAATTCTACCCATTTCATATGCCTCTAATTTAATTTTCCCTGACTATTTAGGTACAACAATACTTGATGATCAGTAAACAAAACAAACTCCTTTGGCAATAGATAATGTCTCAATTTCTTTAATGCTTGAACTATTGCATAAATTTGACTCATGCAGGCTTCTCTCTTTGCATCATTTAACTTTTCACTCAAAGTAGGCAATGGGCTTACCTTCTTGGCTCAACACTTTTCCAATGGCACAACCACTGGCATCACAATCCACCTGAAACACCTTATTGAAATATGGAAGGGCTAAAATTGGTTGCTATGTCACTTTCTACTTCAACAAATCAAAACTCTTTTGTTGCCTCTCTGAAAAGCCCAAATTGAACTCTTTTCTATCCTCTCTCATTGTTTCAGTCAGGGGTGCACAAATACTACTGAAGTTTCTAATGAAATTTCTGTAAAAATTGGCCAAACCATGGAAAGATCTCACCTCAGTAGCAGTTCTTGGGGTAGGCCATTCTAGAATACCCTTCACCTTCTTTGGGTCCATCTTGAGACCTTCTATCGAGACAACAAACCCCAAGTACACTAACTCCTTCACAAAACTACACTTCTTAAAATTAATCAACAATTTTTCTTCTCTCAACTTTTCAAAGACTAAGAATATGCATCAAATGCTCACCCAAGGACTTACTGAATATTAAAATATCATCTAAGTACACAATAACAAAACTCCCTAAAAACTCTTTCAATACCTCATTAATGAGCCACATGAATGTGCTTAGTGCATTGGTTAGCCTAAAGGGCATGACTAACCACTTGTATAGGCCCTCTTTGGTATTGAAGGTAGTCTTTCATTCATCTCTCTCCTGAATCTGGATTTGGTGATATTTTCTCTTCAGGTAAATCTTTGTGAAGTACTATGCTCCACTCAAACAGTCCATCAAGTCATCCATCCTTGGCAGGGGAAATCTGTATTTGATTGTTATCTTGTTTATGGCTTGGGAGTCTATACACATTCTCCACTCCCCATCCTTCTTCGATGCTAGTACTGCTTGTACTGCACATGGACTTAGACTCTCTCAAATCAAGCCCTTTCTCAACAATTCCTGAACTTGTCTATTCAACTCCTCATTTTCTCAAGTAGAGTCATTCTATGAGCTGCCTTATTCAAAAAATTGGCTCTAGGGATCAAGTCAATCTGATGATTGATCTTCCTCATTGGTGGTAAACCTTCAGGTACATTATTAGAAACAATCTCTTGAAACTCACCCAATACCCCAGAAACTTCTACTAGCACATTCTCACTATCCTCTTTATCCCTTCTAGGAATCAATGCATAACACATACGCTCATGATCCATGCCTTCTAATAATTTCCTTACATCAACATAACAAACCCTAGCACCATTGCATACCTTTTCTTTAGACTCCTTTAGGGGTTTCAAATTTTATGGCGTGCTCCATCCTTTGTTAGAGAATAAGTTTTGCATGGCCATCATGTATAGCTCTTATGTGGAACTACCATGACCTCCACAAAACATCAAATATAGATGTGCATCTAGGTGTAACAACTATTAGAGTAAAATGCGTATAAAATTATATCATACCTTAAATGCAATTGCTCCTATGTTAATCGGTGTAACGACAAAGATGCACAAAGATAACTAAAGATGACCTACAATTTTATTTTGCATTTCCATAATCAATTTTCAACAAAATAATTGATGTGGAAATGCAAAAATCAATTTCCCGTTTTATGCAAATGCTATACAATAAAGAAGTGGACTATAACATGGGGTTTAAAATGTTATACAATGCTCCAATTAAATATAGAGATATAAAATAATTTCTTCACCAAATTTAAGTGCTTTATAACATCTTCAAGTAAATTCATATCTTTCAATGCACACATAGCTTTGCTTTAATTGATCTATCCATCTAATTATTCATATAAATATATAAATTGATTTTCAAACATCTTTGTTCATTACAATGTTTTCGAAAAATCTTATCCTTGTTCACCTCTTACTATAAACTAAGCTCGCATTATTCCATATTGAAACAATCGCAAATAATTCTCAATTTTTATACTTTACATTGCATTAGAAAAACAAGTTTCTTCCTGCATCCCTACTAAATATCCATTTGCACAAAGGATCCCTATCAGTTGATCATTACATGCCTGTGCATGCGATTGCTAGTTATTTATCTTAGAATTTAGGGGTGATATAGCAAATTAAATTGAATGAATACCAGGAAATGAATATTAGTTAAATAATAGAATCATTATTTAATTAATATACAAGATAATAAATTGAATAAATTAAAGATAAATTAATCAAATGCAAATGATCAATTTTAAATGTCTAAAACAATCATTACAATAGAGATTTTTTCAAACCTTTGTTTATAATATTAAATTTGAATCTTATAGTAACTTACATTCTTTTTAGAATATATATATATATATATATATATATAAAGAACATTTATGAGTTATATACTCTTTTTTCACAAAATAATTAAGAATATAGATACTCTATCGCTTTAGTTAACAAATTTGTCGAATAATGAATATTTTCTAAGAAAATAAAACTACATCATAATGAATATTTTTCGACTATAAAATGAAATGAGAACGGTATTACTATTACGCCGGTTTAATAAGTTTTTTCTGGTTCTTCAGAGATCGAAGAGCGTGACGTCAGTTTCCATCTTTATTTATAAGCATACAATCGGTCGCTCTTCTTGGATGTTCTTGTTGTTTGGCATATCGACCAAATATTCGAAATGAAATCCGTCCCACGCCGAATAAAAGGGAATTTACGCCCCTTAAGTAGGACATGAATATACCATTTTCTACTTATGGTCGGCCAAACACTTGAATTTTTCTCTGTTATTTTTTTCCAGTGGCAGGGAGAAAGAGAATCATATTGTGATTAAGCCGGTCATATTATTATTATGTTGGTGGAAGAACGTGAAGATCATTAGTATCTTTATTTCTAAGATATACAGAATACCCACCATCTAATTGTGACGTTTCTGGGATGTTATGTTTTAGCATTTCAATGGTGACGGTAAGAAGGATATTTACAGTAATATAAATAGTGAGCTTCTTGATGAGCTCTTTCATGCCTGCTACAAAAGTTTCTCAGCAATTGCGAGTTTGGTGTTGAGCAATTTGAAGATGGCAGAGAAGAAATCTTGGCGTAATATTCCCGTTCTTAATCACTTTAATTGCTTTGCTCTGCCATGCACAACAACGAATGCTGTGACGAGTGTTGATGATGAAGATAAAGAGGTCTGTAAAAAGAGAACAAAAGGAGGTTGGAAAACCATACCTTATATAATAGGTAAGCTTGTTATTTTTCTTATAAAATATTTTTTAGCCACTGGTATAAACTTTTCTGAGGGTGGTGCTCATTATTTTATTGGTCTGTAGTTTGAAATCTATGTTTTTGGGGATTTAGGATTTGGAAACGATAAAATATGCTGCTGAAAAGTTTTAAGAGAGATTTTATGCACAGGAAATGAGACCTGCGAGAAGCTAGCAGTTTCTGGGCTGCTGCCCAATATGTCGATCTATTTAAAAACGAAATACAACATGGAGATAGTTAGAGTTGTAAATATTCTGAATATTTGGTCTGGTACAACAAGCTTTGCAACCCTGGGTGGAGCCTTTCTTGCAGATTCTTATATCGGCCGATATCTGACCATAGTCATTGCCTCTCTTATATATTTTATAGTAAGGATAACTTCAAATTTTCTCCATAGTTATCACTTTTTAATATTTTAAAGTTCATGTAAGTAAAAAGAAATGACAAAATGAGAATCAATAGAATAATGTCACAGGGAAAACCCCACAAGAGCAGTAAAGACCTCTACAATTGAAGCACTAAAATTTTATTATTTTAATTAATAGTTTGGGTTTTCATGATAAGTATTTTGATTAATGTCCAGGGAATGGCTCTTTGGACTCTCACGGCTCTAGTTCCGACATTGCGACCGCCACACTGCAGTGACTCGCAGGAAAAGCTTGAAGAATGCAGAAGTGCTTCCATAGAACAGATGTGTTTTCTTGTGGTGGCGTTAATATTCATGTCCATTGGGTCAGCCGGAGTAAGACCATGTGCAATAGCGTTCGGAGCAGATCAGTTTCAAGAGAAAGGAACAGAAGCACCCCAACAAAAGAAAAATTTACAGAGTTTCTTTAATTGGTATTATCTTGTATTGGCCGCGACCATATTGGTGCCCGGCACTGCTATTGTTTACCTTCAGAGCAACGTGAGTTGGAGCTTGGGCTTTGGTGTCTGTGCTCTTCTCATGCTCATGTCAGCTATTGCCTTCACTGTTGGGACGCCCATTTTCCACCGTGAAGTTCCACAGGGCAGTCCTTTCACAGGTATCGCACAGATAATCGTGGCATTCATCAAGAAAAGGAATTTACCTCTACCCTCTGATCCGGCATTGTTTTATTCCGACCAAAGCGGCCCAAAAGTTCCTGCTACACGTAGATTCAGGTACCTAGTATTTATCAAATCATACATTCTTTTGGAAGAGTTTATACAACAGGTGCATTGTGGAGTTGATCTTAAACAATATATTTAAAATTTTGATTTGTTTAGGTGGTTCATTTGGAATCACATAAATCACTTAAACAAGTTAAAGTTTAAAGTGTTCTATTACAATCATCTGTTAAAGTGATTTATTTTCAGTGGAGTCTAAAATTAATGTGCTTTCAGATGAATCATCTAAGCAAATCAAAGTCTAGAGTGTATATGGTCAAAAAAAAAGTTTAGAGTGTGTTGTTTAAACTATCTATTACTATGATTTTTCTTCAGTAGGACCCACCTATTAACCTGATTTCAAACAAACTACAAAAACAAGTGAAATCTTAGAATGTTTTGATTAAACCATCTATTAGTGTGATTTATACCGACCAAAGCAGTCCAAAAGTTCTTGCTACACGTAAATTCAGGTACCTAGTATTTATCAAATCATACATTCATGTGGAAGAATTTATACAATAGATGCATTGTGGGGTTATTCAACTTGATAAGTTTAATCAATATATTTTAATTTTTGACTTTTTTAGATAATTTATTTGGAATCACACAAATCACTTGAACAAGTTAAAGCTTAGAGTGTTTTGTTTTAGCCATCTATTAATATGATTTATTTTCAGTGGAGCCTTGGAAAATTAATGTGATTTCAGATGATCCATCTAAGAAAATCAAAGTTTAGAGTGTGCTGTTTAAACTATCTATTATCATGAATTTTTTTCAGTAGGATCCACCTACTAGCCTGATTTCAAACACACTACAAAAACAAGTGAAAACTTAGAATGTTCTGTTTAAACCATTTATTATTGTGATTTATCTTCAATAAGATCTAAGATCTATCTATTAGTATGATTTCAAACAAACCACTTAAACAATTTAAAATTTAAAATATACCGTTTAAATCACCCGCACACATTGTTTACAACCTTTAATAATTAATTTATCTTTTTACCCTGAACCCAACAGGGACCTCACTTCCTTTACTCAACTTCCTCTCGTTTTTCAATTTGAAAACCAGGTTTCTAAACAAGGCCGCCATACCGACAGGAGGAGACATCCAAGCAGACGGTTCCATTGCTAGGCCGTGGCAGCTCTCTTCTATCGACAAAGTAGAGGATTTGAAAGTCCTCTTCGCAATTCTACCCATATACTCCTGCTTAATCATCGATTCAATCGCAGGCGGACAAGACTTTGCGGTTTTCCAGGCCCTCACAATGAATCGACGCCTGGGCTCTACCAGTTTCAAAATACCCGCCGCTTCCATGGATTGTTTCTCATTATTAGTAGTGATCACATGGCTTCCACTCTACGACCGAGTGTTGGTACCACTTACCAGGCGGGTCACAAAACATGAAAGGGGAATCACGCCGCTTCAGAGAATGGGTATCGGCTACGCTATTTCAGCATTCTCCATGTTGGTAGCCGGTTTCGTTGAAGTGAAGAGACGGAACGCGGCGAAACGCCTCGGGCTCCTGGACGACCCCTTGGCCGTAATTCCGATTTCCGTGTTTTGGCTTGTCCCTCAGTTTTGTATACAGGGTCTGGCCAATTGCTTTCACGCAGTGGGCTATTTAAACTTTTTCTATAACGAGTTTCCGCCCAACTTGCGTAGCACGGCTATAGCGCTGTCCTCTTGCATGTATGCGGTGGGGGACTATTTAAGCACCGCTTTTATCTCGCTCATTCACAGAACTACAGGTGGTAACGGAAAGACCGATTGGCTTGACAATAACATCAACCGTGGCCGACTCGATTATTTCTACTGGCTCTCGGCAGCGGTGGAGGGTATCAACGTGCTCCATTTCATGTTCTGTGCATCTCGATATTATTATAGAGAAAATCGGGTTGCAGATGGCGATCAAACTTCCAGTATGTCGGACGGTCGAGAGATGGAGTCTAAGCAAATAGAGGTCTAACAGGGAACGTAACTCATTTTAAATAAAAGTTAAGGCTAATAATGATTATGAGAACTTCATTGTTCATGGGTGAGAGATTATTTCTTAATAGACTCTAGAGGCTAACATAGCTAGGTGACTTACATAAACAATAAGTAAATGTTTAAATCACATAGAGAGAAAGCTTCTTTAATCAGGTATAAAGCGTTGATCTGCTTCTCGACAATAGTTCGGTGAAATTTCTTCTACAATTCTCGTCTTTAGATATATAATTTTCATTAAAATAAATGATTGTATTCTTGTTTATCATTTACTTTTCAATTTTTAATTTAAAATGTTTATTATAAATTTTAATTGTTGTTTTAAGTGTATATATGAAATAATAAAAATGCATTTATAGACTGATATTTACACACAAAAATTTAAAAAAAAAACTCTTAACATGATATTATTGCTACTACTTTGTATTTTTCTTCATCTTTTATATATGCTAATAATGTAAACTTAATATGAACTAGCAACGTCGATTCACAGCCATGCAATGATCAACGATGGGTCCACCACAAATGATGCAAACAAAAAAAAAAAAAACTTTCCCACATTGCAACATTGATTATTGCATTTACTTCCTGCTACACCATCGTACAACAACACCAAGATGCATTAACCCTCACGTGAGCAAACATTTAGCATTCCATTTCCATGTATCAAGGCAACCACCCCGGGAAACTCGTCTAGCACTGAGAAATTCTATTCACGGATGGGCTAATGAAAATCCTAGTGGATATTTGAAACAGATAGCCTATCGACATTTATAACTTTATATCTATGTACCCCAAGGACACATCCCCATAGAAGACATTTCAAGGATGCAAAGATGGGTAGGAAACAACCTCACCTCGTACCCAATCTCAGAAAAAAAGGGAACATATCAAGGATGGTTGATTTGAGGGAGGAAACCCAAATAAATGATTAGCCATCTCCTACATCCTAGGTTGTTCTAAATGCAATTTATAAAAAAAAAACACCCCTTTACACCAACCCTAAACCTAAAAGAGCCCCATTGACAACTAAAAACAAAAAAAAAACTATGAGAAGAGAAGAGAACAACAATCAGAAGAAGGCAAAAGAACATCAAATCTTCTTCATTTGAGGTAATTTTATATCCATTGTTCACTTGCTCAAATTCCTTTGCTTTGTTTAACTTTTTAAAAAGTTTTGAACACTTTAGGAGAGTTTTTGTTTGTTTTTCTTTTAAGCTGTGTTTTTGTAGACATGCAAAATTCACATTATGCATTCAATCAGTTCGGTCCAAATTAGATGTTATTAGGACCATTCATCAATTAATCAGTGCATTTTCTATTCCATTCATTTTATCAAATAAACCTTATCATTCAACTTCATCTTACATCATCATAATTAAATAAATCGGAATCCATTAAATCAAATCCTAAATCATATTCCATCATTTTAATTTCAATAAATCAATTATCAAGTCCAAAATGTCCAACTCACCTAATCAGCATTAAATCAGCATGATCATCATCTAATCCTAATCTAATGTTAATCACATCCCACTTGCATTATCTAGACCTAGCCACTTGCACAATAAATCAATTTTGTTGATTTATTAAAATCTCATTTTCTTTCAACATGACAAGTCGTCAGTGGCATTTTCTGCTGTTTTTCCTTGTCCCTCCTCAAGATTTATGGCAAAATTCTGGAATCTCAAATTCTCCTTGGGCACTCCCCTTCCTCCCAAATCTTGCACACACATTAACTAATCACATGGTGACAAGTGTCCTTCTATCATTGGCTTGATTTTTATCCCACATTGGTCCCTCTTCAACATTCAACATTTTGAAAATCTTTAAATACAAGCATCATCCTCAAGCAAATCCTCCACAATTTCATCCAAAAAGCATATGCAAAGTTACTCTCCTTGAGAACTAATTTTGCTCATCATTTCCATCTTATCATCATCATCTAAGCTTATTTTATCAAGGATTGGGAAAGGGTCACTAGCACATGTGACACCAATCCACTATAAGATGCTAGTTTGATTCATTAGAATGATGCATTTCTATGTTTTGCTTGTTTCTTTGACATCATTCTTGTGATTAGATGAATCTTATAGGGGATCTTTTGGTTTGTTTTGGTTTACTAACAATACTAATGGTTTTTGTTTTTGATCCAACGGCATTTCCAGGGTCTACATTATGGCACTAGAAGGAGGGAAGTTACTCTATTTGTATGCTCAGACAAGGATAGTAACCATTAAGTCTTTATTACTACTTAGATGTGTTTATCCTCTATGTCTTTTTTTTTACAGGGTATTCTGTTTCAATTCATCATTTTAAGGGTAGAGGGAGGAAAAGAGCTATGGTACAGTCTAACTCTTTCTGGTGCCTGTGCATGTCTCTTAAATCAGCCATCTAACTTCTTTTCCCTGGAAATCTTAACATTTGCATAATATGTTTGAAACTTAAAGCACTGGTTTTAAAGTTACGTAGAAATCATCAAAATATCAGATTTGAATCACTGGTTTTAAAATCTTCGTTTTTCCTTCAGAATATCACTCAATGGATTTTGATCCTCAAAACCTTACTCATCACTCAAATCATGATTTGGCTGTTCAAATATCATTTTCCTTTCTTCAAGAGGAAGTTTTTGTCTAAGTCTGACTTCATTTTTTATTTTTTTCTAACAGACATTCTGTACAGATCCATGCAATCTGGAATGTATGGAACTTGCAGGTTCTTCACTTTGTTCATGATTCTTTTCTTGTTTAATATGTGCAAGATTTTTAGGTAATAGGTCCATGATTCGATTCTTGCTTGAAACGATAGTTCCATGCAGCTCCTAAAGAATATCCACATTGCAAGTTGAGGTAGGTAATGTG
>VDFB02080964.1:11371-25179 GCA_007258455.2 Sequoia sempervirens | reverse complement strand
TTTGCATCCTTGAAATGTCTTCTATGGGGATGTGTCCTTGGGGTACATAGATATAAAGTTATAAATGTCGATAGGCTATCTGTTTCAAATATCCACTAGGATTTTCATTAGCCCATCCGTGAATAGAATTTCTCAGTGCTAGACGAGTTTCCCGGGGTGGTTGCCTTGATACATGGAAATGGAATGCTAAATGTTTGCTCACGTGAGGGTTAATGCATCTTGGTGTTGTTGTACGATGGTGTAGCAGGAAGTAAATGCAATAATCAATGTTGCAATGTGGGAAAGTTTTTTTTTTTTTGTTGCATCATTTGTGAGTGGACCCACAATGCAGCGATTCATTGCATGGTGAATCACGTTACTTCTAGTTCATATTAAGTTTACATTCAGCATATATAAAAGATGAAGAAAAAAATACAAAGTAGTACTTAATAATAATATCATGTTAAGAGTTTTTTTTTAGAGATTGCATTATTGTAAATATCCAGTCTATAAATGCATTTTTATTATTTCATATATACACTTAAAACAACATTAAAAATTTTATAATAAACATTTAAAAATTAAAAATTGAAAGTAAATGATAGACAAGAATACAATCATAGAAAAATTATATAACTTAACATTAGAATTGTACTAAGAGAATTTCACCGAAGAGAAGTTAACAGCAGATCAACTCTATACCAGATTAAAGAAGCTATCTTTCTATATCAATTTAACATTTATGTTTATGTAAGAAGTCACCTCCTTATGGTAAACTCTGGAGTCTACTAAGAAAATAATGTTAGCCTCACCCATGAACAATGAAGTTCTCATAATCATTATTAGCCTTAACTTTTATTTAAAATGAGTTGCGTTCCCTGTTAGACCTCTATTTGCTTAGACTCCATCTCTCGACCGTCCGACATACTGGAAGTTTGATCGCCATCTGCAACCCGATTTTCTCTATAATAATATCGAGATGCACAGAACATGAAATAGAGCACGTTGATGCCCTCCACCGCTGCTGAGAGCCAGTAGAAATAATCGAGTCGGCCACGGTTGATGTTATTGTCAAGCCAATCGGTCTTTCCGTTACCACCTGTAGTTCTGTGAATGAGCGAGATAAAAGCGGTGCTTAAATAGTCTCCCACCGCATACATGCAAGAGGACAGCGCTATAGCCGTGCTACGCAAGTTGGGCGGAAACTCGTTATAGAAAAAGTTTAAATAGCCCACTGCGTGAAAGCAATTGGCCAGACCCTGTATACAAAACTGAGGGACAAGCCAAAACACGGAAATTGGAATTACGGCCAAGGGGTCGTCCAGGAGCCCGTGGCGTTTCGCCGCGTTCCGTCTCTTCACTTCAACGAAACCGGCTACCAACATGGAGAATGCTGAAATAGCGTAGCCGATACCCATTCTCTGAAGCGGCGTGATTCCCCTTTCATGTTTTGTGACCCGCCTGGTAAGTGGTACCAACACTCGGTCGTAGAGTGGAAGCCATGTGATCACTACTAATAATGAGAAACAATCCATGGAAGCGGCGGGTATTTTGAAACTGGTAGAGCCCAGGCGTCGATTCATTGTGAGGGCCTGGAAAACCGCAAAGTCTTGTCCGCCTGCGATTGAATCGATGATTAAGCAGGAGTATATGGGTAGAATTGCGAAGAGGACTTTCAAATCCTCTACTTTGTCGATAGAAGAGAGCTGCCACGGCCTAGCAATGGAACCGTCTGCTTGGATGTCTCCTCCTGTCGGTATGGCGGCCTTGTTTAGAAACCTGGTTTTCAAATTGAAAAACGAGAGGAAGTTGAGTAAAGGAAGTGAGGTCCCTGTTGGGTTCAGGGTAAAAAGATAAATTAATTATTAAAGGTTGTAAACAATGTGTGCGGGTGATTTAAACGGTATATTTTAAATTTTAAATTGTTTAAGTGGTTTGTTTGAAATCATACTAATAGATAGATCTTAGATCTTATTGAAGATAAATCACAATAATAAATGGTTTAAACAGAACATTCTAAGTTTTCACTTGTTTTTGTAGTGTGTTTGAAATCAGGCTAGTAGGTGGATCCTACTGAAAAAAATTCATGATAATAGATAGTTTAAACAGCACACTCTAAACTTTGATTTTCTTAGATGGATCATCTGAAATCACATTAATTTTCCAAGGCTCCACTGAAAATAAATCATATTAATAGATGGCTAAAACAAAACACTCTAAGCTTTAACTTGTTCAAGTGATTTGTGTGATTCCAAATAAATTATCTAAAAAAGTCAAAAATTAAAATATATTGATTAAACTTATCAAGTTGAATAACCCCACAATGCATCTATTGTATAAATTCTTCCACATGAATGTATGATTTGATAAATACTAGGTACCTGAATTTACGTGTAGCAAGAACTTTTGGACTGCTTTGGTCGGTATAAATCACACTAATAGATGGTTTAATCAAAACATTCTAAGATTTCACTTGTTTTTGTAGTTTGTTTGAAATCAGGTTAATAGGTGGGTCCTACTGAAGAAAAATCATAGTAATAGATAGTTTAAACAACACACTCTAAACTTTTTTTTTGACCATATACACTCTAGACTTTGATTTGCTTAGATGATTCATCTGAAAGCACATTAATTTTAGACTCCACTGAAAATAAATCACTTTAACAGATGATTGTAATAGAACACTTTAAACTTTAACTTGTTTAAGTGATTTATGTGATTCCAAATGAACCACCTAAACAAATCAAAATTTTAAATATATTGTTTAAGATCAACTCCACAATGCACCTGTTGTATAAACTCTTCCAAAAGAATGTATGATTTGATAAATACTAGGTACCTGAATCTACGTGTAGCAGGAACTTTTGGGCCGCTTTGGTCGGAATAAAACAATGCCGGATCAGAGGGTAGAGGTAAATTCCTTTTCTTGATGAATGCCACGATTATCTGTGCGATACCTGTGAAAGGACTGCCCTGTGGAACTTCATGGTGGAAAATGGGCGTCCCAACAGTGAAGGCAATAACTGACATGAGCATGAGAAGAGCACAGACACCAAAGCCCAAGCTCCAACTCACGTTGCTCTGAAGGTAAACAATAGCAGTGCCGGGCACCAATATGGTCGCGGCCAATACAAGATAATACCAATTAAAGAAACTCTGTAAATTTTTCTTTTGTTGGGGTGCTTCTGTTCCTTTCTCTTGAAACTGATCTGCTCCGAACGCTATTGCACATGGTCTTACTCCGGCTGACCCAATGGACATGAATATTAACGCCACCACAAGAAAACACATCTGTTCTATGGAAGCACTTCTGCATTCTTCAAGCTTTTCCTGCGAGTCACTGCAGTGTGGCGGTCGCAATGTCGGAACTAGAGCCGTGAGAGTCCAAAGAGCTATCTCCGACATTAATCAAAATATTTACCATGAAACCGCAAACTATTATTAAATTCATAAAATCTTAAAAAACTGGCAAAATTTTAGTGCTTCAATTGTGAGGTCTTTGCTCTAGGGGTTTTCCTGTGATATTCCATTGATTATTGTTACGACTCGATTTGATTGTAAAATGTAATAATATTTCCAGATCACACTTGTGACTCATTATCGATAGTTGCCCAAGAAGAAAAATCTCATTATTCCCATTGATTCTCATTTGGTTGGCTCTTTTCATCATATGAAATCCTTTAAAATATTAAAAAGGATATGGAGAAAATTTAAAGTTATCCTTACTATAAATATATATGGAGAGAGGGCAGAGCAAGCAGAATCCGTGGGCAGCACCCACCCAGGCTGTGTGTGCTTGTTGTACCCAGACTCAAATATTATTCAGAATACTACAACTCTAACTATCTCCATGTTGTATTTCTACTTTTAAATAGGATCGACATATTAGCAGCAGCCCATGTTCCCATGCCCGCTCCAACTTTTAAACTTTTCTTAGCAGCATATCTTTATCAGTTTCAACCTCAAAGTGACCTAAACTACAGACCAGTCATGCACTGTGAAAAGTTTATAATTGCATTAAAAATACTACAGAAGAAAAAATAATAAGCTTTCTACTCTATTATATAAGGTATGGTTTTCCCAACCTCCTTTGTTCTCTCATAGGACTCCTTTATCTCATCATCAACACACTCGTCATGCATCTGTTGTTGTAGTACGGTAGAGCAAAGAATTAAAGTGGATTAAGAACGGGTATATTACGCTAAGATTTTCTCCTGAGCATCTCTAAATCTGTTCAACACTCAAACTCGCAATTGCTGAGAAACTTTTGTAGCAGGCATGAAAGAGCTCATCAAGAAGCTCACTATTTATATTACTGTAAATATCCTTCTTACCGTCACCATTGAAATGCTAAAACATAACATCCCAGAAACGTCACAATTAGATGGTGGGTATTCTGTATATCTTAGAAATAAAGATACTAATGATCTTCACGTTCTTCCACCAACATAATAATAATATGACCGGCTTAATCACAATATGATTCTCTTTCTCCCTGCCACTGGAAAAAAATAACAGAGAAAAATTCAAGTGTTTGGCCGACCATAAGTAGAAAATGGTATATTCATGTCCTACTTAAGGGGCGTAAATTCCCTTTTATTCGGCGTGGGACGGATTTCATTTCGAATATTTGGTCGATATGCCAAACAACAAGAACATCCAAGAAGAGCGACCGATTGTATGCTTATAAATAAAGATGGAAACTGACGTCACGCTCTTCGATCTCTGAAGAACCAGAAAAAACTTATTAAACCGGCGTAATAGTAATACCGTTCTCATTTCATTTTATAGTCGAAAAATATTCATTATGATGTAGTTTTATTTTCTTAGAAAATATTCATTATTCGACAAATTTGTTAACTAAAGCGATAGAGTATCTATATTCTTAATTATTTTGTGAAAAAAGAGTATATAACTCATAAATGTTCTTTATATATATATATATATATATATATATTCTAAAAAGAATGTAAGTTACTATAAGATTCAAATTTAATATTATAAACAAAGGTTTGAAAAAATCTCTATTGTAATGATTGTTTTAGACATTTAAAATTGATCATTTGCATTTGATTAATTTATCTTTAATTTATTCAATTTATTATCTTGTATATTAATTAAATAATGATTCTATTATTTAACTAATATTCATTTCCTGGTATTCATTCAATTTAATTTGCTATATCACCCCTAAATTCTAAGATAAATAACTAGCAATCGCATGCACAAGCATGTAAAGATCAACTGATAGGGATCCTTTGTGCAAATGGATATTTAGTAGGGATGCAGGAAGAAACTTGTTTTTCTAATGCAATGTAAAGTATAAAAATTGAGAATTATTTGCGATTGTTTCAATATGGAATAATGCGAGCTTAGTTTATAGTAAGAGGTGAACAAGGATAAGATTTGTCGAAAACATTGTAATGAACAAAGATGTTTGAAAATCAATTTATATATTTATATGAATAATTAGATGGATAGATCAATTAAAGCAAAGCTATGTGTGCATTGAAAGATATGAATTTACTTGAAGATGTTATAAAGCACTTAAATTTGGTGAAGAAATTATTTTATATCTCTATATTTAATTGGAGCATTGTATAACATTTTAAACCCCATGTTATAGTCCACTTCTTTATTGTATAACATTTGCATAAAACGGGAAATTGATTTTTGCATTTCCACATCAATTATTTTTTTGAAAATTGATTATGGAAATGCAAAATAAAACTGTAGGTCATCTTTAGTTATCTTTGTGCATCTTTGTCATTACACTGATTAATATAGGAGAAATTGCATTTAAGATATGATATATATATATATATATATATATATATATATAACTCTAATAGTTGTTACGCCTAGATGCACATCTATATTTGATGTTTTTGTCTAGGTTAATCAATCAATTGATTAATTATTATTTAAAAAAAGAAAGATGTTATAAATAGTATCCACTCAATAATTTTGGGAATAAAACATTTTTTTGTGCTTGTGATTTATGGGTTAGAAGAAGAATGCAATGAAACAAAACACATATTTTGCATTGTTAGAATAATTGAATTAGAAGGTACACCTTGTTTTGAGGGAACATGAGAAACATGTTATTATAAAGTATGACATGAGATACATATATTTTGCTTCCATGTGACTTGCTATGACATGGAAAACGTGTTATTATACAGTATGTTTGTTGAAGCTAAATTTACACAAGGATTTGTGTACACATAAATCTATGTAACAATAAATATATGGCGTTAAAAATAAAACTACAAAAGCCACACTCGTTTTCCTCCCTACCATATTGGCATCATGAAGCCCCATGGACTCTAGCCAAATCCCCAAGCAAAAAAAGGATGAAATGACCACGAGAAATTTCATGGAGTTTCATCATACATTACACAATAAAAAAACTTGGGAAAATTGCGGTGTTTTCATATATAATATCTGATATTTTTGTGTTTTCTTTGATGTCGTAACTTTAAGGGAAAATGGTATCCTAGTTTTTGAATCCTCTTACATGCTTAAACCAAGTTCTTGCAAATTAAATAGAAGGGCATGTTAGTGCACAAGCAAGGAAAATAAAAAAGGAATGATAAATTATGAGTAAGTATATGGGTAAAATTAATATATACAATGTGAAGCTAAAAATAATGAATAATTTTTACAATTAGGTAACCAAATCTGTCTATTGAGAGTGGGAAATTTTTGTACTTACATACATTGTTGATTGTCTTTAAGAAGGGCGAGCTACATTGCATCGAGTAGTAGAAGTATCAAAGAATTTGAAATAGACAGTGTACAATAAACTAATTTTGTTTCATGCCTATTATATTTGTGCAACTATATAAACAAAATAATATACATATACAATAAAAGAGGTTAGCACCATCTGTTGTAAATAGAAAGAGATAAAATGGAACATTTTGAATACATGTCATGCTAGTAAAGAATTGTTTATAAATAATCTATTGAAGAAGTTCAAAAGACAGTTGTGGAAATAATAACAAATGCAATGGTTAGAGTAGAGTATGTTTTTGGTAGACAAGTGTATGTGAGAATTTGTGTGTCCATGTATATAAGCAACAACAAATATATGAAGGTGGAAGGAAAAAGCACTAAACCCACGCTCGTTGTCCTCCCTACCATATTGGCATCATGAAGCCTCATGGGTGCTAGCCAAACCCTCGAGCAAGAAACATAGGTGAGGTCCATGGAAAACCTCATGGACTCTCATCATATGTCACAGAATAAGAAAGTTGGTGAAAACGGGTGTTTTCAAACAAGATCTCTAATATTGTAGTCTTTTTTTTGCTGTGAGAAGTTGACAAAAACATGTTCCCCAATAAATAATTGGCATCATTGGATTTGAAGATGGATGGAGGAACATGTATAGATGGAATATATAGAAGAGTGTATAATAACTAAAAAGGTACATCTAACTTTAGAAACATATATATCAGTATAGTTTTTTGTTTTGCAAGTGCTTGTATTTGCATTACATGGCTAAGATGTATATGCACAAAAGTTTTTGTGAAACATGGGCACATCTAACAACCAATAACCAGAAAGGAAAAAAAATGAAGTGATGCACAAAAAGAAACTGAGGGCAACCATGACATTGTAAATGGTTGAGTTCAATGAAGCAACATACACCACTGCCATGTGCTTTTGGGGATAAACAATGTGATGCAATCAATAAATTGTTTGTCCTCTTAGAAGCACATGACCGCGGTGTTTGGTTGTTGTCCATAATCACGTAAACCCACGCTCGTTCTCCTCCCAACCATATTGGCATCGTGAAGCCTCATGGGCTCTAGCCAAACCCCCGAGAAAAAAAAGTAGGTAAGGTCCATGCAAAATCTCATGGAATCTTATCATATACCACAAAATAACAAACTTGGGGAAGGGAAAGTGTTTTGAAACAAGTTGTGTAATATTGTAGTTTTTTTTTTTTTGGTCTGACAAGTTGACGGAAAAGAGATATCGTGGTAAATAATTAGCATAACATATACATATGTATACATTTATATATTTATATATATGTATATATCCACACAACTTATGCAAGGGTCAATGCATTCTATCATTGTTGTACTATGGGGGTGGATGAGGTAAATGTAGGCGGATGAACTAAGTTTAAATCTACCAATATTTAAAATACAACTGCAATCTTAGGAAGAATATAGTAAAAATGGTCATCAAATTGACAAGCCAAATGTTACATGGACTGGCTACTGATACATAATGAACATTTTTCTTTGCAGGACTGGGGGAAAAGAATATCATAAAAGATATTGATAGAAGACAAGCAATCTATGTAATAGTTGGCTTCTCAATTCAAAATTCAAGCTAGTAAATAAAATAGATAAATTGTATAAGAACTATTAGGAAAATAGTTTAAGAATTAGACATAAATGACAGATGATCAAAACCCACATATGAAACATATTGATACAAGGCAAGCAGTCCATGTAAGAGCTGTCTTGTCTAATCAAAATTGCTTACATGGGAAAACACTTGCCTTATGTTTCTGCATATCAAGGCAACCAGTTGTACCATCGCTAGCGTACCCAAGTAGGAAGCTTTGCGGCTGTCATAAGTAGCCCTAACTAGTTTGTTCTAAGGAGCTTGAAACCGATGATGGAAAAAGAACATCATGAAACATATTGATATAAGATTTGAGCTACATTGTTTGGTAGTAGATATTGAAGAAAAATAGAGGAATTATATAACAGGTATTAGAATAATACTTGTTTGGTACTAAATATTATACACAAAAATAAAAATTGTATTGAGTTGCCTCAAACATAGACAGATACATATGCACATATATATATATTTATTCAATTCACTGATTGATATATAAAAATATACATATATGCGGATATACATATCAATAGATGCAGACGAATAGTAGTGTGGCTCGTTTGAGAATGAAATAGTAATTTATATATACATATGTATATCTAAACAAATCTCTATACTATGTTTGTTTGTATTTATGTAGAGTGTGATTTTAAATACAACTCAAAATAGCATGTATAAGTATTTTCTACATTGTGAGAAAATCGCCACAAGACAACCATAGCATTCAATGATACAGCATCGATATGTTGTTAAGAACATAACATTTTATCATGCAGTATGTGTAACATGTTCATAATGCTACAATGGATCTTGTGACAATGCAACTAAATCAATATATTTTCTTGCCTATTTTGGAGTATACTTTCCCACACTGTAACATCGAATATTGCATTTAGTTCCTATTGTACCATCACACTATAATGCCAATATTATATACACACACACACATATAAACATGCATATATTCTAAATATGAGCTCCATTATTTGGCAGTAAATATTATAGAGAAAGAGGTAATTTGTAAAAGAACTATTAGGAAACCACTGAAGAACAACATAAGTCTTATACTTAAGTATTATCCTAATACCTGTTACAATTGTTACATAGACTACTTGTCTTGTACCAATATGTTGCATGATATTCTTTTTCCTTGATCTATTTAAACCTCCTTATAACAAACTTTTAATTATCATTTTTTTTTGTTTGTATGGGAAGAAAATATATTGATTAAGTTGCATTGTCAAAAGAGCCATTAAGTTTCATTGTTGAAAGAGCCATTGCAGTCTTGGTTTCGTATTAGACTATTGTAAGAATCATTGCCCTCAGATCTGTTCTATAGTAGATTTGACGGTTTTAAAATTGTTATGCTTTGGAATTTGGAAGTCGTTTTACATGGGTATTTTGCATAGATAATTTGTGCATAATATTCAATACCAAGCAATGAAGCTTGAATTTCTGGGTGTTTTATGCATACTTCAGTTTCCTCGCTGGCATTTACCAACCAGAATTGATCACAGTTGATGTCACCGCATAACGATCTCGAAAGGGGTTTTTTATGGCACATGGAGCTTTGTATTTACATGGGTTGGCGATGGTGGGGTTAGTGGCCTTGGTACACGAAAGCTAAATAATAAGTGTTTTCTCATGCAATGGTTAATCCATCATGTCGTTGTTGTACAACGAAAGCAGACAAAGTGAATGCAATATTGAAAGTTACAGTGTGGGGAAGTATACTTTGATTAAGTTGTATTGTGGAAAGAGCCATTGTGGTGTTGGTTTTATAGTAGATTATTGTTAAAATTGTCACCTTCTACTCCATTTTTTACCAAATTGGAGGGTTTTAAAACTGTTGTGTTGTGGAATCTGTAAGTCATTTTACATGGGTATTTTGCATAAATGATTAATTTATTGTTCATTTGCTTGAAGTTTCCTCCAGGATTTTTGTTAGCCCAGCCATGAATTGGATTTTTCAATGCCAGACATGTCCTAACAAGGGGGTGGTGGGGTTGGCGGTGGTGGAGTTGGTGTCCTCGATATGTGGAAGTTGAATCATAAGTGTTTGCTTGTGGGAATGTCCATTCATTCTATCGTTGTTGTGTAATGGGGGTGGATGAAGTAAATGCAGGCAGACGAAGTAAATGCAATATTGAGTGTTGCAATGTGGGGAAGTATAGTTTGTTTAAGTTGTATTATTTTGACTGGTTATTTTTTGTGACGATGTGGAGCTTGGCGATTACATGGGTTGGCGGTGGTGGAGTTGGTGTCCTCAATATGTAGAAGATGAATGGTTGTGTATAGTATTTAGTAACAAAAATAAGTGTTATTCTAATACCTCTCATACAATTGCTCTATTTTTCTTCAATATATATATGCATATATATATATATGTTTCAAAGCATTGATTTTCACATATAGTTGGATTCCTTTTCTAGTGTTTTTTTTCTACAATAATTTAAAAAAAATAGAGAATGCTAATAAAGAATTGTGGAAGATGGAATTTATCTGTAATGTTGATAAATATAGGAAAAGGAGAATATACAAGAGGTCTTGTTTCAAAGCAAAAGTAGTTCCATAGATGAAATACATAGATATCGTTAAAAGGAAGACATTAAACAAATAATAAAGGTTTTGCTTCAAAGCATACAATGTATACAAATAAGTTTATAAACATACCTGATTTTGGTATGTACTAGAATGCATCTAGTCATGTAGAAAGAAAAGGGGTGAATGTATAACTTTGGTATGTATTGGAGGATATCTAGGCCTACAGAAAGAAAAGTCATGAAAATCTAAGTTAGTAAAATATAAATTTATAAAACAAACCTTGATTATGGTTACAACTATGGGTGTCTTTTAGGCACGAATTATTCCACAGATGGCCTTCATATCTCCTTGTCCATGTTTGCATCGAGGCGAACACCATATTACTGGAAAGCAACATTTTATTTCAATCTATCAAAATATATATTTGTGGTTAGATGTATATGGAATGGAAAAAAACATAGTGGGAAAACAATTTATAGCAACAATAGGGGAGGAGACAATTCAAATTCCAAAACACAACACTTGTTGAAGCATTGAACTTTCCAACCAGTGGAGGTGCATGGAAGGTTTTTACTATTCTGTACCTATTAAGCGAGGCAACCAACTCCACCACCGCCAACCCATGTGGTCAATAATGTCCACTGTTGTTGTGAGAAGGCCTGACCAAGCCCTCACAAATTGCATAGAGTGTTATCATATATTAAGCAAAAAATGCAATGTACAGAAGACTATATAGCCCAAAAGAGAATTCTATAGATCACCATTATACATGTACATATACATACACATACACATACATATACATATACATATACATACATATACACATACATATATGTATACATAAACATATACATATTTACATATACATATATACATACACATACATATACATACATACACATATACATATACATACACATATACATACACATATACTTATTGGCCTTTGTTTACTATTTGTAGTTATCTCTGTTCATCATTTTTGTTATACTCATTACCATATGAGCAATTACAGTTAAATATTCTTTCTTTCGTCAAAAAAATATGGTCAAGGTTAGTAATTTTTTCACCTCTTCTATTCTCCATGTACTTGGCACTGAATATTATAGAGAAATAGAGAAGACTTGCTCGAGGTTTTTCATGATGACGTGGATCTTATCTCTTGAACAAAGGGTGTTACTAAATGTTGCTCATTGGTAAATAAGGATTGCAAAAAAAATATGAATTTAGAATTGAGAAGGAAACTATTAGATAGTAAATATCTTTTTGAGAGTTGTTTTATAGTTTCCCTATTTATCTATAATATTTAATACCAAATAATGTAGCTTTAATTTTGAATTGACAAGTGAATTGTTATATAGATTGGTTCAGGAACAATATAATTTTAGCTCTATCTTACTTTTATATTTATTAGACCTAGATGTAGATCTATATTTGACCTTTTTTGTCTAGGCTAATCAATCAATTGGTAGACTATTATTTAATTATTTTAAGATACATATGCATAGAAATACATGACAACATTGAAGTTATGGATTAAATAATATTTATGAAAAATATGGAAGATTAAAGGATTGTCCTCTTTTAAAGAGTTATTAGTCATTTCTTTAATTACTAATATTCAATAAAAAGGTATTCTTTAAAAAAATGTTAGTCCATAACTTTAAGGGATATTTTTCCCAATGCTTATGTGATAGTAGATAATTTATTACTTTGATGTTATTTATTGTCATTTTTCTTATTTGAATATTAGTTATAATGGTCAAAGTAATTACACACAAACATATAACAAAATATATATGTATCCATGTGGGTATAAATGTATATCTATGGATGATCACAAGAGAAATAACATGGTTTGAACATTGCAATATATAAAAATATATATGCAAGTATTGTACAAATTTCTTTGTTAACCATTTTCAATATTTGACTATTGTTATATGTTTGTCATTGAAGATAATATTGCTATTCAATGATTACAAAGGGAAGAAGTTAATTTAGAATATGCATAGAAGAACTAAAAATTCCACCATATAACAGGAATGAAGAATCATTGTGATAGTGCAAACTAAAATCAATCTAGGCACCATGTTAAAATCAAAAGGATGGTACATCAATGAATGTGAAAATATATATATGCAAACATAGTTATAAATTATGTTCATATTTTTAAAACAAATGTCTTAGAATCCCATAGTGAGAATTAAAAAGGGAAGACTAGGAAAAATGTTGGAAAGTTGAAAAGAGCAGTCAAAGCATAGGCTCACTAGTGGAGCCTTTTATTGGAGCAGGGGTAGACATCTTTACTATGTCTCAAAGCAACAATTTACACTCTACTTCAAAATCAACTTTTGTTGCTTTCACAATCATTGTTTTAAGCCAATCCTTGGAATTGTAAGTATCTGTTCTAATCAAGACAATAAAGATGTATGGTTTACAAACAAGGCCTTTAATAAGAGAAATAGGATTTGTTGTAGACTCAGAGTTTTCCTAAAAAATGTAGAGCTATTTTGCTGGAATTTATTGTAAACTAGTGTCAGCTTCATCAAAAGAACTATACCAAAGGTTGGCTGAATGGTCTTGCAGCTTTAACAATAGAAGATAGAGATAGTTGCATTCCTCAATTTCCATCTAGAAATGATCACAAAACCAAACATCAGCACTGGGGCATGTGCATTTTATTTTTCATTCTTTCCCATTAACCCACAATAGGCAAGTAGGATAACAAAAAGACTTAGTTTTTGCAATTTGAATGATTTCTTTAAAACTGGCTTCAACAGTTTATGGAAACCCAAGGCAGTTATTCAAGATGAATGCAATATTAAATCTATCATTTGAAGGATGTGGCCTACGAGGTACAGAAGAAGATGAAACCACTTGTTCTACTTTGATTGGGCCCTTGGATCTAA
>VDFB02080964.1:0-11271 GCA_007258455.2 Sequoia sempervirens | reverse complement strand
TTTCTGGGATGTTATGTTTTAGCATTTCAATGGTGACGGTAAGAAGGATATTTACAGTAATATAAATAGTGAGCTTCTTGATGAGCTCTGTCATGCCTGCTACAAAAGTTTCTCAGCAATTGCGAGTTTGGTGTTGAGCAATTTGAAGAATGGCAGAGAAGAAATCTTGGCGTAATATTCCCGTTCTTAATCACTTTAATTGCTTTATTCCGCTATGCAATAAATAAACGAATGCTGTGGACGAGGTTGATGATGAAGATGAAGAGGTCTGTAAAAAGAGAGAACAAAGGAGGTTGTCCCATACCCTTTATATAATAGGTGTTTGTTATTTTCTCTGCATTTCTAGCCAATTGGTATAAACTTTCTGAGGGTGTTGCTCATTAATTTATTTGTCTGCAGTTTGAAATCTATGTTTTTTGGGCTTTAGGATTTGTAAACAATAAAATATGCTGCTAAAAAGTTTTAAGAGAGATTTATGCACAGGAAATGAGAGCTGCGAGAAGCTAGCAGTTGCTGGGCTGCTGCCCAATATGTCGATCTATTTAAAAACGAAATACAACATGGAGATAGTTAGAATTGTAAATATTCAGAATATTTGGTCTGGTACAACAAGCTTTGCAACCCTTGGTGGAGCCTTTCTTGCAGATGCTTATATTGGCCGATATCTGACCATAGTCATTGCCTCTCTTTCATATTTTATCGTAAGGATAACTTCATTTTTCTCCATAGTTATCACTTTTTAATATTTTTAGTTCATGGGTAAAAGAGTCGATAAAATGAGAATCAATAGAATAATGTTTTTTCTTCTTTGAATTCTCAATTATCTTGATGATGATTTCATGTATCGTGATCTTGAAATGTTGATACAAAAAATTCGCATAATAATCAAATCTAGAAGTCATCTAGCAATAATCAATAGAATAATGTCACAGTGGAAAACCCCACAAGAGCAAGTAAAGACCCTGCTAAATTGAAGCACTAAAATTTTATTATTTTAATTAATAGTTTCCAGTTTTCAAGGATATATTTGATTAATGTCCGGTGGAATGGCTCTTTGACCTCACTGCTCTAGTTCCCGACATTGGTGACCGCCACTAATCGCAGTTGACTCGCAGGAAAAGCTTGAAGAATGCGTATGTTTCCATAGAATGTATGCGGTTTCTTGTGGTGGCGCTACTAACTACAGCCCATTGGATCAGCCGGAGTAAGACCATGTGCAATGGCGTTTGGAGCAGACCAGTTTGAAGAGAAAGGAACAGAAGCACCCCAACGAAAGAAAAGTCTACAGAGTTTCTTTAATTGGTATTACCTTGCAAACTCCGCGAACGTACTGGTGGCCGGCACTGCTATTGTTTACCTTCAGAGCAACGTGAGTTGGAGCTTGGCTTTGCGTCCGGTGGCTCTCCCATGCTCATGTCGGCCATTGCCTCAATCGCTGGGACTTCCATTTTCCACCATGAAGTTCCATGGCAGTCCTTTCTACGTGTATCGCATGAGCAACTGTGGCATTCATCAAGAAAAGGAATTCTACCTCTACCCTCCTGATCCGGCATTGTTTTATTCCGACCAAAGCGGCCCAAAAATTCCGGCTACACGTAAATTCAGGTACCTAGTATTTATCAAATCATACATTCTTTTGGAAGAGTTTATACAACAGGCGCATTGTGGGTTATTCAATTGTATTTTAAATAATATATTTTAAGTTTTGATTTCCGTGGTTTATTTGGAATCACACAAATAACTTAAACAAGTTAAAGTTTAGAGTGTTCTATTTCAACCATCAATAGAGTCTAAAATTGATGTGATTTCAGATGAATCATCTAAGCAAATCAAAGTTTAGAGTTTGTTGTTTAAACTATCTATTATCATGATTTATCATGATTTTTCTCCAGTAGAACCCACCTATTAACCTGATTTCAAAGGAACTACAAAAACAAGTGAAATCTTAAAGTAATCTGTTTAAAGCATCTATTAGTATGGTATATACCCACCAAAGCAGCCCAAAAGTTCCTGCTATACTAAATTCAGGTACTTAGTATTTGTCAAATCATACATTCATGTGGGAAGAATTTATACAACAGGGCATTGTGGGGCTATTCAACTTGATAAGTTTAACTCAATATATTTTAATTTTGACTTTTTTTAGATAATTTCATTTGGGATCACAACAAACCAATTTGGAACAAGTTAAAGATTAGAGTGTTTTGTTTTAGCCATCTATTAATATGATTTATTTTCAGTGGAGCCTTTGAAAATTAATGTGGATTTTGTGATGATCCATCTAAGAAAAATCAAAGTTTTTAGGAGTGTGCTGTTTTAAACTATCTTATTATCATGAATTTTTCAGTAGGGATCCACCTACTAGCCTGATTTCAAACACACTACAAAAACAAGTGAAAACTTAGGAATGTCTCTGTTTAAACCATTTATTATTGTGGATTTATCTTCAATAAGATCTAAAATCATCTATTAGTATGATTTCAAACAAAACCACTTAAACAATTTAAAATTTAAAATATACCGCTTAATCTAATCTTCGCACACATTGTTTACAACCTTTAATACCTTCCACTTATCTTTTTACCCTGAAACCCAACAGGGACCCCACTCTTTACTCAACTTCCTCTCGTTTTCAATTTGAAACCAGGTTTCTAAACAAGGCCGCCATACCGACAGAGAGGAGACATGCAAGCAGACGGTTCCATTGCTAGGCCGTGGCGGCTCTCTTCTATCGACAAAGTAGAGGATTTGAAAGTCCTCTTCGCAATTCTACCCATATACTCCTGCTTAATTATCGATTCAATCGCAGGCGGACAAGACTTTGTGGTTTTCCAGGTTCCTCACAATGAATCGACGCCTGGGCTCTACCAGTTTCAAAATACCCGCTGCTTCCATCGATGTTTTCTCATTATTAGTAGTGATCACATGGCTTCCACTCTACGACCGAGTGTTGGTACCACTTACTAGGCGGGTCACAAAACATGAAAGGGGAATCACACCGCTTCAGAGAATGGGTATCGGCTATGCTATTTCAGCGTTCTCTTCGTTGGTAGCCGGTTTCATTGAAGTGAAGAGACGGAACGTGGCGAAAAGCCACGGGCTCCTGGACGATCCCTTGGCCGTAGTTCCAATTTCCGTGTTTTGGCTTGTCCCTCAGTTTTGTATACAGGGTCTGGCCAATTGCTTTTACGCGGTGGGCTATTTGAACTTTTTCTATAACGAGTTTCCGCCCAACTTGCGTAGCACGGCTATAGCGCTGGCCTCTTGCATGTATGCGGTGGGGGACTATTTAAGCACCGCTTTTATCTCGCTCATTCACAGAACTACAGGTGGTAACGGGAAGACAGATTGGCTTGACAATAACATCAACCGCGGCCGACTCGATTATTTCTACTGGCTTTCGTCAGCGGTGGAGGGCATCAACGTGCTCTATTTCATGTTCTGTGCATCTCGATATTATTATAGAGAAAATCGGGTTGCAGATGGCGATCAAACTTCCAGTATGTCGGACGGTCGAGAGATGGAGTCTAAGCAAATAGAGGTCTAACAGGGAACGCAACCATTTTAAATAAAAGCTAAGGCTAATAATGATTATGAGAACTTCCATTGTTCATGGGTGAGATTATTTCAATAGACTCTAGAGGGCTAACATAGCTAGGTGGACTTACATAAACAATAAGTAAATGTTAAACTCACATAGAGAGAAAGCTTCTTTTAATCAGGTATAAAAGGTTGATCTGCTTCTGACACAGTTCAGGAAATCTCTTCTACAATTCTCATCTCTTTAGATATATAATTTTCATTAAAATAAATGATTGTATTCCCTTGTTTATCATTTACTTTTCAATTTTTTAAATTTTTTCTTTTTAACTGCTAAAATTGGAAGTCAAAAGTGACACTCAATAGGTATCTTTTATCTTACTAATTATGATTACATTTCAGGAAATTATGTCTCTTATTTTAATTATTATTATAAAATTTTAATTTTTGTTTTGACTGTATACACAAAATAATAAGAATGCATTTATAAATTGACATCCACACACAAAAAATTAATAAAAAAACTCTAACATGATATTATTGCTACTATTTTGTATTTTCCTTCATCTTTTACATACGCTAATAATGTAAACTTAATATGAAATATACACATTTCTATTAAAGCTTAGAACTATTGTTATATGTTTGTAATTATACAAAAGAGATTATATATTATGATTCTTTGTATATACATTCTAGGAAACTCCATATTATTCTAGACCCTTTAATTGTTTATATGCTCACCCTAAAGCATAGGACCAAAGGTTTTTCTCAAGAAATATTTGGTGGAGTGGATGGAAAGCATTGTATTCCAACAACCTCCTTTAAGCTTGAACTCACAAATCAACGACACCCAATATTTCTCTCAATTGCCTCCATATTATTGTGTTTTTCATCTAAACTTACAAAAAAAATGTTCCTTTTATTTCTATACAGTTCATTCTCCACACTTCACTATATATCTTATAACTATATATTACAACCCTATATATGCATTTTTTGGCATTTTTTTGCTAACTACTACTTTAGTGATATGAAAGAACAATGAGGCTTGGATGTAGGATTCTTAACACCCTTCCTAAACAAAAAATATCCCTCAATTCTTCCAATACTCTTTTCTCTAAAAAATGTAATTGTGTGTTCTCCATTTTCTATTTTTGCATAAATTTCAAATAAACTCCATATCAAAGCCATCATTTTAATTCCTAAATAGAACATTGATCTTATGATAAGTAATGAAACATAAATTAAAGAATATTATTACACTCAAAACCAAATTTATCCTCTTTAAGATAACTAACCATCCCTTTTACTCTTTCATTTGGCATATGTATACACACACATATATAGATATACATATATACATATACATACACATACACACACACACACATACATACATACATACATACATACATACATAAATACATAAATACATACATACATACATACATACATACATACATATAACATTTTTACAATTTTTTGTCAAATTATTTATCTAGTTTCTTACTAATGTTCTTAGATATCTATTGCTAAGGTTTTGATTCAAATTTAACTAACTATTGCTTTTTCAATATGTAATAAAATTGAAAAAAAGTAGTGAACTAAAGTTGTTGCTCAAATTAAAAAAAAATGCTATTGAGAAAATAAATTGAGCTTACCATTATTCCACACAATTTATTCAAATCCAAGCTTACTAGATTTATTTCAGCTATGATGTCTCTAGTGTACATGAAATTTTGAGCATGCAAGGACAAGCTATAATGATATTAACCTATTCTATCAGCATAAATACAACACTTATATTAATGATAAGAGTAAATGAAACATGATGAAAACATAAAATATCTCACCAATTTAACACTTGTTGCACCATGCTATGACAGTTAAGATCAATGATGGTTTTCCATGGGTTCTCTTGCTAGTAACTGAATAATAGGGGAAATGGGTGCTTTATGGCCTAGGTTATATAACACCACTCTTCTCTTATTATCATTCAAGAATGCCCTAGGATCCCAAATTGGTTTGACTATCAACACAAAGGTGAGTTAATTCTCAACAAGGAAGACCTAGGGGGTCTTTAGGATTTTAGGGGTTCACCACCAAGTAAAACTTTGGAAAAAGACAACTTAACATTCAACTCACAAAATCTAGTAATGCAAGCCAAATAATGATTGAAAATGACAAAATTAAGTAACAACAAGTTAGGATGTATGTATCTGGGAAGTCTAGAAATGTAATGAGGATTTTGGAAATACAAAAATGCTATCAAAATATGCTAGTGAGGACAAAGACACCTTTATTGTTGTCTTAGTACCGCTACTATTTTTTGGGGCAAACACAAAATCTTTGGATGTCAGAATAGAATCTAAAAGAGTCTTTGAAAAATACCCTTGGGAGGACTAATACGCCCTTACTGCCAACTTAGTCCCAACTTGAATTTTTGAAATATGTAAATGTGATCTTGAGGCCTAATGTTTGCACTTCCTTCTTCTCAAATCCAAGTATTGCAACTTATAGATCTAGCCTGTAGGTGAGCTTCTGTGAAGATTACAACTTTTCAATGCAACTTTGCAACTTTTCACTTCAAATGACCTTCAAGTCTTCAACCTAAATCTACAAAAACAAACATGTAAGAGAGGAAAAACTTGTTGATTGTTAGTAAATGGGGTTTGCCTTGGTCAAACCCCTTGTTGGTAATTAAAACTTAGAATGAAATATAATAATGAAGGGAAATGATGAATGAAGAAAATACTATGTTGCAACTCACTAAACCCTTGTTATGAAATCTACAAACTTGTGTGAAGAGGCTAGCTTGAATGTAGATCTCGAATGAAAGTAATGCTTGAGTGATCTTGAATTGAATTTCTTGCTTGAAGCAAAACCCTACGGGTATGTGCAAGATCATCATGAAAAAAAGACCCTTAAGTGGCAAAAAAATTAGAAAAATGAGAGTTAGGCAACATGACATATAAAAATTTACAAGTTATCTATATTATTTCAAAATATGTAAGAATAGAATCAGAGCAAATTAATGGAAGTTTCTAAACTAGTAGGCTGTTTTTAAAAGAAATCTATTTAAATAGCAGAGATTCTATATACTGAGATGCATATTTTTTTTGTACTGTTTCAATTAATAATTAATTATGAATTTTAATACAAATTTGAAAAATATAAAAAAACTTGTATGTTCAACTAATTTTAACTTGGTCAAAACTTCAAGGAAATTCATTTTTTATTTTTTAATCCTAGGTATGTGGAAGTATGAATGTGACACATATTTTGGATTCAAAAATGTGATATCGTTTTAAAGCTTAGATGTTTTTCAATAGTTCATCAATTAGACTTTAGTTTTAATTTGAATAGAGTCTAGTCAACAATTACTTATTAAATTCAAAGTAAAGCATAACGAGTATTGGTGGAAATATGAGAATCTCTTTAAAACCCTTTTGTTTCATCAATTTTGAAAAAGTCACATACCCATCATATTGCCACTTTTTGGCCCATTATGATCCTGCACATACCCCTACATCACAAATGTTAGCTCAAAAACACACATGATGCAAGAATATATTTGACATGATTCTTGAATCTTGATGATGGCTCCAAATCTTGATGAATTGCTCTTGAATTCTATTAATCTCATAACTTGCTATAAGGTGGAATACTTGAATGCTTGGGGTGAAGATGAGTGAAAGAACCTTGTATTTATACTTATCCATGCTTAATATCCCAAAATTACACTACAAAAAAATGACATATGAATTCATTAATTAAATGAGACTAAATCCTACCAAGATTTGAAATTAAATCTCAAAAATAACCTGAGGGGGACTAAAATTCCCTAGGTGGCGTCTTAGTCCCAAGGCTTGAAATTGTGGGCACAGACTCCAAAAAGAGGCCCAATTAAGGTGCCTTTGAAAAGAGGGTCCCAAGACCTTTGGAGGAAAAAGACACCCTATATGGAATTTTAGTCCCAGTCGAAAAATCAAGGAAACATATCCAAAATCATTAAATTATCATTTATCCTTTGATGATTATCAGGATTAGCCATAAAATCATACAATTTATTAGGCTTTTTGATGAAAAATAGGACCAATTAAGACATAAATATGGATAAATAAAGCAAGGTAGGCCCAAAAATATGTGAAAATGCAAGGGTATGCATTTTCCTACACTACATTTAGCCCCCACTTTAGTGAGAGAATGAACTTGCTTGAAAGTCACACTAAAGTATCCAACCATACAATCAAGAGGGGTTCAAATGTATGAATGCTAGTAAGATAGGATGAAAATAACTAAGAGGATGGATAAGGCTTTGGGATCAAGATCATATGACAAACCAACATAGGCACAAAGGAACACACATACAAATGATACATGAAGCCATAATCAGATTGCAAACATACACCATCAAAGATAGAAAAAGAAAAAGAAAGAAAAAAAAAAAATGCAATGGATCAAGCTTCCACTGGTCGTCCAATGCACTATGGACCAAGTCTAGGCTATTTTTCCAAAAAAAGGCTTACAAGTGGAATGTGTTGTCTACTATGCAAACAAAATGCATGCTCACAAGGGCTAGAGAAACTAGTTGTCCACTAGGTGAGCCCCAAGAGATCCATATCAAAGTCATACGTCCATGACCATGATAAGGACAAAAATAAAATGCACGATCACAAGGGCTAGGGAAGCTAGTTGTTCACTAGGTGAGCCCCAAATAACCATATAAAAGTCATACCTCCATGACTTTAATAAGCTACAAAAAGAAAAATGCAACAAGAAAGAGAGATGTTCGAAGGGATTTTGCTTAGTTTGCGTGAGGTCTTAATCTTAGGGGACATTGTTCCTAATGTCTCCAAGAGAGGGCTGATCAAAGGATAAATATTCACAACTTAGGGAATGTAATGTGTTGTATCACCACTAAGATGAATGTAATATGCTAAGATAGACCAAATCTCTTCAAGGAAATTACCCGTAATGTCACCAAAAAGAGAAAAACACATTGCATGAAGTAAGAAAATCACATCAAGGAACATGGAAAAGAAGAAAAAAATGCCAAAATAATGTCAAAATAATGGAAAAATAATGCTAAAATAATGCCAATGTATGCCCCCCACTTTAAAGAAATTTCTAAACACCATGTTGTGAGCAATTAGTTTAAAGTATCCAAACATGAAAAAGGAAAAGAGGCTCTTAGAAACACATGCTAAGGGACTTCCATTTGTCTTGTTGCAATGATATTAGAGAGCTAGAACTATCATCATCATTCCAAAATACACATAAAACTAGAAGAATGACACAAAGAGAGTGAAAGAAAATGAAAACCTTTTGGTCAATATGGAAGAAACATGACTGTATCAATGCCTTATGTCATCCTAAAAGGAAAGCAAGACAAAAATAAAAAAGGAAAAAGAAAAGATAATTAAAAACATTTTGGGTCAACATGGAAGAGACATAGGGTGTCTCAACAATGCATCATCCCCAAAATGAAAACACAAGAAAAAAATGAAAAGGAAAAGAAAATATAATTAAAAATATTATGGGTCAACATGGAAGAGGCATAGGGTGTCTCAACGCCTTGCATCATCCCCAAAAGGAAAACAAAAGATAAGAATGAAAGGAAAGTAAAAAATAGTAAAAAATATTTTTGGTCAACATGGAAGAGACATAGGGTGTCTTGATGCCTTGCATCATCCCCGAAAGGAAAACACAAGACAAGAATGAAAGGAAAGGAAAAGATAATGAAAAATATTTTGGGTCAACATGGAAGAGACATTGGGTGTCTCAACGCCTTGCATCATTCCCAAAAGGAAAACACAAGACAAAAATGAAAAGATAAATGAAAATAAAATGTAAAGACCAATGGAAAGGAAAAAAGCTTACAACATATAGAAGAATGTAGGTACAAATAGAGGAATGGACATAGAGAGTAAACATCAAACAATAAGGGGGATCACATTACACACATGCAATCAACCAAAAACAAAGAAAAAAGGAAAGAAAAAAGACTAGTAAAGCACATGTGAGTCAACCATCCATTAGGATATCCACATCCCAGTCTCAGTCTATATAAGTGAAAGGTAGACGATGAACCTAAGGGACACTGACAAATGCATAACTAGGACAAGGATATCTACTTCTTTCCCCCACTGAGTGCAAGACAAGAATGAGCGAATGTAGGTGAAGAAAATGATCTCCTTGCACTAGCATGTAATAGTGAAATTGCTTCAATATTCTACAATTGTTACATGATAAGAGGAAGAAGGAGACATTATTTGATCATTGGATAACAATTATCTTTATCGAAGTGATATTTACCCAATATGATTTTGAATGTATGACACTCATCAGTACTGTGTCCAAGAGTCCTGTCATATCGACAATATGGAATATTTGCATCTTTAGGATATAGTATGAGCATGTCTTTCATTGGTGGCAATAGTATGAGTCTTTGGTTGAGAAGGATTTGAAAATTTCTTTCACTTTTAGGTGGCAAATGAGGGGGTTCTAGCTTTTGTAATTTGTAAGGTCTTTTGTGTTTGCTAGATTCACCAACTTAGATGAAATTAGGGTAGGAGATCTCAAAGTGATCTTGTCTATATTATCCTTTTCCTTAGGAGGTATGGGTTGCTCTTTAGGAAGGAGGACATTTATATTAGGAGGAGAATCTAAGATTACCGTACCAGCACTACGAAGCCTTAGGTATTCTTTAGGAGGTATTATGTTACGAAGGGGGATCTTGATATCCTAACCCTTTGGTTTCTTCAGTTGGTATTTTCTCTAGGTCTTGATGAATTTTATGTTCACTTGTTGTATCACATCCTTGTTTACTCAAAATTATGAATCCTTTTCCATATGTCTCTTCGAGGTTGATGGGAGTGTTTTTAACTTTGCTAACATAGAATGGTTGATTGTTTTTTTGCTTAGAGGAACTAGGTTCACCTATTGTAGGGAGCTTAGGTTCAACTTTTGACTCAGTTTCAGGATGTAAGTAACAAAACATTTCAAGAGGTGGTATTGTATGGGGTGTTGGTTGTTTCATTAATGGATAAAAAGATGCATTAGCTTCAAGGTTGTTGAGGTAATCATTTAGGAACTTATTCATGATTTCATCATCTTATCCAATGATGTCAACATCACGAGGAGGACATGCATTAGGAGTTTTGTGAGCATGAGTGACCTCAATTTCATTAGGATCATTTCCAAAAGTACAACTAGACACATCCATTAAGGATTTCAAAGATATCCAAAGTTTTCCAAAGCACATATCCATGATGCAAGATAGAACAAATGCACTTTGGAATGAAAGAGATTGAGATAATATTAATTTTGCAAACTCTAACAATAAATTGAAAGTAGCAAAAAAAAGCAAATTTAAACCCTGAAAACTACAACTTCAAAATCAAGAGGGACTAAGACACCAGCAAAGGTGTCTTTATCCTATTGATGAAATTTTGAGGTCCCAGAAACTAAAAAAGACAACAAACAACCTAGACAGGGTTTTGAGCCAAAAAGTAACCAATGACAAGCAATTGGATGGAAAGTTGAATGCAATTTTTTACATTTTCAATGCATTAACAATGTTCTTAAATGAAATTAGGATGATTGAAAATGCACTTTTTAGTTTTTCAATGAGATAAGATGATGCGAGAAAGAAAAAATGCAACCTATATACACTTTTACTAATGCAAATATGAGAAACCCTATATGCACTTTCACTAATGCAAG
>VDFB02080962.1:0-10321 GCA_007258455.2 Sequoia sempervirens | reverse complement strand
TACACTTGTGATGTCTAAGTTTATGAAATCATCTTGTATATTATCACATTATAATGTTAACTAGAACCCTAGGTCGAATCTATTATGTGAATGAAAGTATGGGTTTGTATGAACCAAGGTAGTTTTTTGTAGAGTAATAAGTCTAGCCCCTATGATGTTAAGACTTGTTAAGATGAACCTTGGGATGTTCTTGAGCTAGTATATGAATTATAATGGGTGGAGTTTGATTCAAGGTTTTGATATCCTTAAAGGAAAGTGTTATAGTAGGGTGGATAATTCTAACTAATTATATTTTCCTAATTGCAGATAAGCATTAATAATGGAAGAAAGACATTAATGAAAATTGGATTATGGAGAAACTTGTGTGTAAGCATCCCTTGAGAGACGTGAGGAGAACTATGTGTGACTTTGATCTATTGGAAAGTGAGTACGTAGGCGGTCCTTGGGCGAAGGATGTCCCTGTGACCTCAAGTTCATAGAGGGGTCTAGTGGGGGTATAACTCCAAGGGTTGGAGTTTCTCCTGATTAGTTTGACCTTTCCTCTTTCATAAGCTTTAGTTTGAGGCTGAAATGGGTACCAAATAGGTAGGAAATGAGTTAAGGAAATCTAATAACTTGTATTTAATGCATGATGTGTTCTAACTAGTAAATGAATAAAGTAAGAGATTTAACTACTTATAATTGGTAATTGAATATATGTATAAGTTCAAAAAAGTCCATCTCATGTTGGTTCGATGTGACTTTATGTGTTGTGAAAACTGACCACATCTAGAGATCTCTATGTATAGGCCTATATATATGTTGATTATGATTGTGTTTCATGTTATGTATGACCTCCCCAAGTGTGAACCTTCAGGATATTTGAGTAGTGACAGGCAATCATTGGACCGTACCAATGATCGATGTCTGAGATACTATTAGGGACTAGTCAGCATTTACCTAGTTCAGAGAGGTGAAGGTAGCAGGCTACCTTGGTCATAATTAAGATATGGTAACAGTTGCATGGGTAGGGACCCATCCATGTGGGTAATGGTAATCTGGGGCTAACCGTTGTATCGAGGGGGTTGACTAGCTATCATTGAGGGCATGGAAGTGACCAAGGCTAGTGTTACCTGAGATTGTTAAGAAGATAGTTGATAATACCACTAAGATCACAAGGTGGTATATGTTAGGAGCTACTTCTTCCTAGGTGGATAGACTTGTCGTCAGTGGCCTATAGGCGATTGAAGTTAGAATTCACTGGGTTTGGTGGGTTCACTACTTGGGGAAACCCTTGGGATGGTGGATGGAACCATGGTGTAGTATGAGATGCATCGAATTGTCAGACTGTATACCTAGCCTCATGGGCTTGAGGATAGACCCACAATGTAGTATGGGATGCACCGAATCATCTTCCTATTTGTCCAATGGTGCAGAAGACCAATGGAAAGGATATGACCCATGGTGTAGTTTGTAATGCATCAATATTCTTTCTATCTAGGATGCATTATGGATATGTTTTAGCCATTGTGATGTATTAGTCAACCATTGTTAATGTGTTTATGTGATGTATGGTGGAGATTGTCATTATGTTTATGTGATGTATAATGGAGCTTGTCACTATGTATTTGCAATATATGTTGGAGTTAGTCACTAATGTAATTGTGATATGCAAATGAGATAATAATTGTGGTACTTGTGATGTACATATGAGCTAATCATCATTGTACTTGTGATCTTTGTATGATCCGGTCACTATTATACTTGTGAACTGTGTATGATCTAGTCACTATTATACTTGTGATCTATGTATGAACTAGTCACTATTGTACTTGTACTATGTGTGATAGGTCGAATAGAGGTGTTAGAAAATAAGCAGCAAGTAAAAGAGCACAAATAAACAACTAAAACAACCTACACTTCAAGATTAGCCTAAGTTAGAAACAAAACAAGACAAAGCCATGAAATGGAACTTTATACCTTGCGTTGAGTTGATCCTTTGGTTGGCCCTTCGATCTTGGATGTGTATGCTCCTTAGATGGCACAAGATGTGTGATGTGAGATGCAAATGATGCTTTGAAACATGAGAAAAGCTAAGTGTGGATTGAGAAACAAAACTGCAAGAGTTTGGCTAGCACAAGTGATCTCTCCTAAATGAGAGAAAAGAGGGGGGTATTTATAGGATTTTTGGGAAATCCTAGGGGAAATGGACGGTTGAGATTGAGCCACCAAATATCAAGATGTAGGGCTAAATTAAGTTGAGAACTCACAAGCCCTCACCTCTTGACATGTGGCATGTGAGATAGCCCTAAAAGGTGAAGTGGACATGAGGTGGAAGGATAAGGACATGACATGGAGAGGGGGTACAAAGTACCTTGGGATTGATTGAACCTCCTCATAAAGGGAAGTACTTATGTGAGTGAGAGGGACATGTGAGGGAATTAAAATTCCTCAAATATTTTCATGGAGATGGGGAAAAGAATTTTTTTAAATTCAAGGTGCATTGAGTTAAAAGGTGATTAAAAAGTTCACATGGGAAGAGAGAGCTAGGATATAAATAAAAAGGAATTAAAAATTCCTTGGGGGATGGAGAGAGTTGACTAAAGGGGGTGATTAGGGTTGTGCAAGTACATGATTAGATTAATTAATGAAGATTAGAAGAGGGCTAGATTTCACATGTGACTTGATGTGACAAGTCAAAGATCACATGGGAAAGAGTAATGAAGGATTAGAGGGGGGTTAGGTGGCTAAGAGAGATTAGAGGCCAACTTGCAAAAGTTGGAGGATGTGACACATCCTAATCAAGGATTAGGCATGTGCACACCTTAATGATGGGATTTAGAAGAAGGATTAAGATAAGATAAAAATGATGGAGGATGTGACATGAAGGGAATTAAATAAATGGAATATTTATTTAATTCAATTGATGGAAGGAGAATTAAAGAGATAAGGTATTATTGATTAAATACCTTAGGGATTTGGCATAATTAAAGCTATTAATTAAATAATAGTAGTATTACTTAATTAACGAAAACAAGACGAAAGGGGATGAATTTGGATAAACTAAGTGTCCAAATTTAGACATCTACATTTTTCCCCTCTTTGAGATGGTGTTACGAAGTAGCATCATTTCAAAGAATATTAAAACATAGATCCTAGAAGAAGATGGTTGGAATTGGAAAGATGCTTGTCATTCCGAGAGTGGGGAAAGGAGAAGATGATGGGGTAAAGTTGAAAGTTAGGGATGAAGGATGCCCCTCAGAAAGGGGTTATCTTGCGGGTTCAAAAGCATGGGTAGGCTCTTGAAATGAATGAGATGATGCAAGGAGTTGAAGAAAATGGTATGTGATGAAGAAAGGTGGGAGCGTGATGAAGGATGAATGGATGGGGGTGATTTGAGGATGAGAGATGAAATGCAATCTAAATGCAATTTGCCATCATCGGAGCACTGATTTTTGCTATAGAATAAGACACAAGACACTAGGGTATGAAGAACCAAGGCAGATTAGTGTCTAATGCAGAAAACAAACATAACAAACAAGAAGGCTATTCCAACACCCCAAGGTCACGATGACCTTGGTCGGGCCAGGTATTGGGATAACCACAAGCACACAAGGATGCCCCAGCGTAACACAAGACCTCAGGGATCTTGGTGGGTACTACGTGGGACAACCGAGAAGACAGAAAAGATCAAGATACACCCCTATGTTGACTAGTCAAAGCACACCATGATATGATGGATCAAGGCGACCATGACAAGTGATGATAGGGAGCCCAAATGATAAACAAAAGTCAAAAGCATCAAAAGATCACAATCAATTTCAAATGTCATTTGCCATAGGATCAATCAAGGGGATGGATGGGATTGATGAGGTCTGTTAGGAAGGATGCATCCTGTTGAGACTGATGATGGATACTAAAGTAAAAGATTGATATGATGCAGGATATTCAAAATCGATTGGATAGGATGATACAAGTGGATTTTATTTGTTAAGAACCAGCGAAATGAAGGCATAGCTTGAGGACACGACACGAGAGACATGACACAAGATAAGAGACTTCAATGGAGGGTAAAGACGGGACAGACAATAGCAACAATGGTTGAAGACTGATGATAGATGATAAAGGACAAAGTAGAAAGACCGATGATGGAACGATAGACGAGAGACGATAAAGGAGCCCCGGGGGCTGATCAAGTGATCGACCTTGCCTACGTGAAAGCGCAGGGGCAACGTAGTTCGACAAAAGGCTGACAATAGACCATGATGGAGATTTTGATGGATGACTAAGATGGGATGGGGAGCAGGAGAAAAGTGGACAGTATCGATCGATGATGGATGGAATATGATAGATGATAGAGGATGGACAAAGAAGAAAGATTGATGATAGGTGATAAAGGGACAAAGTGGACAATGAGGACTGATGATGGAACAACATAGACCTATTGGAGTGGATTGGAGGATAGTGACTGAACGGCTCGGGATGGGATGGTTATCAAATCATCAAAGATAAGTGGAAGCGAATATGAGATCGTCGATGAATGATGAGATGAATGATGGGGAACTGACGGCGAATGAGATGATGAATGATGTCATAAAGATACAAAGCGAAATAGCGTCCGTCGATAGCGTTGATTAGGGGAGAATGCGGATCATGAAGCTTCACAGGATGGGTTAGCCATCAAAAGGTAAAGATTGGGAGGATAATGCGAGATAGATAGATGAATGATGAAAGAGTGGGAGATGGAAGATGGAATATTGCATAATAAATTAAGCGAGTTGATCAAGGTGAATGAAGTTGGTAGAAGGAGGTTTGATGAATGTTTGAGATGACAAGAGGGTTGAGGAATTTTTTTGAGATGATAGATGGAGGTTCGAATGGATGAATAGGAAAAAGTTGAAGAAGATGGAGGGAGGGATTTTAAGACTTTGTTCGATATCCAAAGATTTTGACTGCAGAGGGACAAAAGCTCAGATTAGGGGTTTGGTTAAGCTCAGAGTGGGATAAGATTAAAGCTCAGATGGGGATTGGATTGAAGACTAGAATGATTGGAGGATGCGATGGGATGAATTCGACACCAAGTGCCGAGGTTGAAAGGGCATAAAGTGGTGACAAACAGAGTTTTCCAAATTTGACAATTTTCAAAAATTGTCAAATTTTGCCATTTTTCAAAAATTGTCAAATTTTGCCATTTTAGGAAACTTCATGCTCGTATGTTTGAGAGTCCCAATTTTTTCCAAGTAATACCCATTGGTGAGATAGGATGAATTGCCAAATAACATCCCAGATTCGGGATATGCATTTTGAGTTATAAGCGAAAACAATTTTTCAAAAAATAGTGAATTGGGATTTTGGGGGTGAAGATGAAAGTTTGAGGCCCCAAAAATGGGTCAAAACGGGCACAAACCAGTTTCTAAGAAACTGGTTGGGAATCCACTCGTTAGCTCAAAACGCAACCACTCGTCAAATTTCAGCTCAAACGGACACCCGAGTCAAAAGTTATGGCCCCCAGAAGTTTTGGTGTAAAAATCAAAACGCTCAAAAATATGGCTTTTCGATAAATTTTGAAAATTTCAAAATATGGGTTTTGTCCGGGACGACGAAAAAATGGTGGAAAAATTACGTGGGTGGCCAGCAGGTCTTATGGGGGAAAAGTGAAGCGTGACCGCGATGGACAATCCGCCGCCAGCCATTGAATGGTCATAGCCGGCGAGTAAATGACTCCCGCCATACGCCATGAGACGAGGAATCCGCGCCCGCCGAGGTGGCAGTCCCGCCGCGCCGCCCTTGGACAAGGTCACTCACGAGGTGGCGGAGTCCACTCCCACCACCGGTGTGAGGTCCCGAGAGGCTGAGACGGAGTCAGATCCCGCCACCGAGGTGTGAGTCCCCGAATAGTCCGCCAGCGGGGGTGGCGAAGCGAGACCCACGTCGCCCGAGGGAGGGGTGAGGGGGAAAGGTGGGGATGGGGGAGGGGATGGGGGCGGATGGGGATGGGGATGGGATGTGAGGGGATGGGGGGGGGGGGAGAGGGGATGGGAGGGGGATGGGGATGGGGAGATAAAGGTAAAGAGATCAGGATAGAGGATGGGATAGGATGGAATAATGAGGATGCGATGGTGGATGGGTATGAAGACATGGATGGGGGGGGAGAAGAGATTGGATGGTGGGAGGAGATTGGCTAGGTAGAGTGATGGATGCCATGATGGGAAGATGGAAGGGATTATTCCGATGGAATGAATGATGTCTCCAAGGACCATAGCACAAAGGAAGACGTGCTGGGTATGTCATGTGCGCGAGGAAGGATGGAGGATTGCAGAAGTGGATGGGAAGATAAAGTGGGAATGGATGAATAAGGATGGAAAGGTATGAAGCGGGTGGATCAGGAAGATAGACGAGTGCGAATGAGGATTGGGATAGTGTGTGGATGAGGGGAAGGTATGCTAAGAGGTGTCCAAAGCATGCTTATATGTTTGCCCCATTGTTATCAAGATCACAAGGAGGATGGAAGGATTGGGATAAATGAGATATGCCAAGAAGGATGTATAAGCTCGATAGGATGGAGGGGGTGGACGAAAATGATGTATAGCAATAAGATGGGTGCATAGCCGAAAGTGTAGCAGGAAGCATAGTGGATGGAGGGAATGCAAATAGTAGGAAGTTGCCCCCGAGTGCAGATGGGGATTTACGCATGATGCCTGTTTGCCAGGTTTTCATCATGGTACTTATCCAAGGCGCTTGTTTTCCAAGTTTTCACCATTGGACGGATTATTTCTCTTTACTATTTTATTTTTTGATTTTTTTGGATTTCTGATTTTTTTTTTTGGCTTTTTGGCTTTTTGGATAGTATGCAGAAGGAGATGGATAAGGATAGGGAGGTGAATAAGTGGATTTAGAAGACATAAGATAAGGATATGGATGAAGGACTCAAGCATCAAGTTCTATACGAGGTATTAAGAGCTCATGTTGGAACCGATATTGTATGTTGGTACAACCTTATGAGGAGAAATGGATTATGCAAAAAGATGAATTAGAGGGATTTGATGGGGGAGATATGTGGGGTAATGGGTGGGATGTTGAAAAGTGTATGGATGGAATGATGGGGCGGATGTGTGATGGGGATATGTGTTCAGGACCAACATTGGCACATATGGTGATGGATGTGAAAAGATAAGAGGATTGATGGATGGAGAATGTGGGGATAATGGAGGGGATGGGATAGTGAATTTTGGGACATAGGGACCCAAAACAGACTTAGGAGATGAAAGATGGGCATGGTTAGCTTTTGGATTAGCAACTTTGGATGTTCTTACAGATTTTTCATTTGATGGCATTACATCTTTTTTCTTTGGGATCCACATGGTTTTGATTTTTGCTTTAGTGGGCCTTTGTGGCTGATGGGTTACATTTGGATTGTGGATTTGATTTTTCTTTTCTTTACCATGTCTTTTAGAGGGGACATGGGAAGCGCTCGATTCATGTGGATGTTTGGATTTATGCATTTTGACTCTGGCATCCAAAGTGAATTTATTAGCAATGGGATGGGTGTGATGGGATGGATGATGTGGAGTGATGGAGGTAGGAGTATGGGGATTATGTGTAGATGGGGGATGTTTAGGTATGTGCCTTTGTTGATCCTGATTACGGGATATGCGAGAGGGATGTTTATGATGGATGACATGTATAGGTGTTGGATGAATGAGTGAATGAGATGGAGGATGTGATCTTGGGATATATGGGCCCAAGATGGATAAAGTGGGTGGAGGGACATAAGAACCCAAGATGCATGCAGTAGATGAAGGATGGGAGATTGTGGATGGAGGGATGTAAGGACCCAAAATGGATGGAGCAGATGACAGAGGAATATGGACAGTTGTTTTGGGGTGATACGATAGAGGAGGAGGGATTGCAGCATATGATTTGGTAGAGCGACGGGAAGAGCCAACATTTCTTTTGGAAAAGGCTCGTTGAGGATGTCTAGAGGTTGTACCAACATCTTTAGATTGTGAGTCTTGGGGGATAGATCCAAGACCTTGCATGCAGATTTGTTCTTTGACTTGGATGGGCTCTAAAATACCTTGCTCGTGAAGGCCTAGACCTTTTCCTTGGTAGTTCATGTTCTTGAGCATTCGATCCATGATAGGATTTTTGTTATTTTGAAAACATGATGCGAGTCCATTATTAGGTGGGGGATGGTGGGTGGTATATACACTGTGTTTTTCTTCTGCAAGGAGGCCACCATGGAAGAATGTGAGAGTACCAAGGGGATATGCAAGCGGCGTGGGAATAATATTTTTAGGCAATGATGGGGAATCTCGAGAAGGAGATGATGGGATAGCAACATTTGGATGGGTTGTATCGGGAGAGGGAGTGGGGAATATGATAGGATCTGATTTTGTGGTAGCAGACTCATGCGATGGAGACGGAGGTGGATCGGTAGAATCTTGGATGTCAAGAGGATCATGGGATGGAATGGATGGGGGATTGTGATCTTGGGGTAGACTAGATGGGATGGTAGGGCCTTGATCTGGAGGAGGGGATATGTTGGCATGCTTTGGATCAAGCTCTTGGCATAACTCATCGTGTGCGGGAGGTATGATAATGGAGTCATGGGGGGACTCTTCAAGTGGGGAAGATGGAAGGATGGAGGATTCAAGATATTCTTGGGAATGGATACTAGGAGTGGAAGAAGTGGATTGGATTTGGATGTCGTCGATAGGTTCGACGACTCTCGGAGTAGGAGGTGGGTGTTCAAGGGATTTGGTAGATGTGATGGTAGGAGATGGGGACTCAGTGGATTTAGAGGATGTGATGGTAGGAGATGGGGACTCAGCGGATTCAGAGGATGTGATGGTATCATCAATGATAGGTGTTGGATGGAGAAGGGTCTCGTCACTAGAGACCATGGATGATGGGTTGGGATGGCGTGGTTCCATGACTGCAATGTGTGGAGTGGGGGATGTTTCCTTTGTTATAAGTCCTTGAAGAAACTTGAATACACTAGGCTGACATGGCGAGGTGGGAGTGGATGAAGGTTTATGGATTAGTGGACTAGGATTAGATGGAAGATTAAGACTGGATGGAGGATTAAGGTAAGGATATGGGCATGGGGAGTTAGGATAGGATGACATGGACGGTGGATCGTTGGTAGAATATATGGGCGACGTGTTGTAATAAAGGTATTGGGATGGTGGATGAGGATGGGAAGATTGAGGTGCTGGATTAATATAGGGAGATGGAGATGGTGGATTAGGATGAGAAGCTTGAGGTGGTGGATGGAGATAGGGGACTGCGAATGTCGGAGTAGGATAAGGATAGGTTGGTGTGGATGTTGGATTAGAATAGGAAGGTGCGAATGTAGGATTAGGGTGAGTAGATTGGTACGGGAGATTGGGGTAGTGGGTATATGCAGATGAATGATTGAGATAGGAGGATGTGGATGGCAAACTAGGATAAGAGGATGTGAGTGTTGGATAAGAGGATGATGTAGATGAAGGATATGATGGATATGATGGACATCCCTTGTCAAAGGTAGCATAAGGAGTGTGATTAGGCATAGATGAAGACATGATGGGATGACTCAATGGGGTGATTGGATTTTGGAATGTGGGTGGGGAAAGCTTACCAGCAATGATAGTGTCAAGGGGATCTATGTCGTATACCTCTTGGTCAACAAGACTTTAGTTATCGTCGTCGACGTAATTAGGGTTTCCCTTGACCACTATTGATGGAGGATAAGAATTCATGATGATGAAAGGATAAAGATGATGGATAAAGATTTTGGATGGAAATGGACAAAGGCCCAAATCGGGATTTAGGACAAGCTCAGATCGGGATTGGATTAAAGCTCAAACTAGGATGCTTGGATGACACGATCGGATTGATTTTGACAATTGGATTGGATAGGATTGGATTGATTGATTGAAAGGTCGGATGATGGATTGGGTAGGATGACGAAAGGGACTGTAAACCCCGCTCAGAGATTATCCTAGGTGACTTAGGATGCTGATTGATCGGATTAAAGGATGAATGGATGATTGCAGCACCGAATCCACTTTGAGATTGAAAATGGATTGATTGGGCCGACGATGATGATTAACTTAGGATGGATGACAACCCTAAGAGGATGTTAATGATGACGATCAGATCAAACACTTCGGTCAATTTGGATAATAACCCGAGACAAAGTTCAGGGGATTTAGATGGGGAAAACGATGATTTGATTGGAGAAATGGATGATAGAAATGAATACTCCAAACGAGTAAATGATTGATCGGGATGGATGAACGATTACTCGCAACGAGTAAATGAATGATCAAAACGATAGAACAATAGTTCAGAA
>VDFB02080961.1:0-25811 GCA_007258455.2 Sequoia sempervirens | reverse complement strand
GAGGGGTCATTTAGGAGAATGACAGGTATGACTTCTCTAGATGGTATTCTTCAGCGATCACGGGATGTGGTTTCTTCGACACTGCACAGGCAGATTTAGCCAAGATACATAAGGCTATGGCCAATATCATAGATGGAGTTCAGAATACTTTTGAGGCCATATTTGCTAGGCGGCTGAATCTAGATGAGGTTAATGTTGATAATTTGACGAGTAGGCTGGTACCTTTCTTCTCGGAGGTGAAGAACTTCACACAGGATGACTTTGAGAACACCTCCACTTTCTCCAGTTTGATTCAGAGCACGCAAGATTCTTTAGCTGCTTGGAGAAAGTCATGTGCACGGCATGAGACATCAGTCACGGTGCTTGAGTTTCAGCTAGATTGTGTTCCACCCATTTCGGCTCAGGAGGTTGAGGCTGTACTTGGCTGATTTGTTGAGTTTGCAGCTAGAGAGAAAGAGAACGGGAACGCACTGCTGGACGAGGATCTTCTAGAAGACTGATTGTGGGCATTTATTGCCTTTACTATTTTGGGAGTGAGTGGGAATCTTTGATTCATTTAATGTACCACTCCCTATTTTGGCAGTTTTTAGGGTTAGGGTTGTGGTGGCACGATTCTAGCCACTCTATTAATTGTAACCCTAGCCGTCTTTTGGACTGGGCTAGCTATATAAAGGGGGAGTCCCCCCCTCATTTGTAATTCATTAGAGATTAGACTAGCATTAGATTTGGAGATCAGACTAGAGAGAGTAGAGCATTGTAAACATTTTGCATAGTGTGGAGAAGAAAGAAAGTTTTCCCTTTGAAAACTTTTGTGGAGATTGTTGTGTAACACTTTCATGATAATAGATTTTTCATTGATGGTGGAATTCGTCTTTGTCATGAATAGCTAGCATGGTCTCTCCTTCCTTTCGGATCCAAGTAGCTTAATCTTCATCTCATGCAAGTAGTTTACTTTGATGTGTGGTGTTTTTGTTGAGGTAGCTTCTTTCATTCCATACCACTAGCGGCTTGTTGATGATAAGCTCGCCTTGCGTGGTCGACTGGAAATTATCTTAAGTTTAACTTTGATTGTGATTTGTATACTTATATGTGTCGTTCTGATGGTGTATGTATGCTAAATTATGATTTGAACATCTTTTGCTATCCCTTTGAAGATTGCACTGATTTCGCTGAAGCTGTCCGACGTGAGGCTAGGTGAAATTCGGTTGAAGTCTGCCAAAATTGAGCTCCACATATCCTGCATTTAGAATAGAATATAAGTTTCTTAGGCCTTACACTCTTTTACTTTCCGCACAATTTCTAATTAGCTTTAAGAAAACGAACTCGTTGCCAAATCATACACGCAAAGTCCCCTTCAAATCATATACCGGCTGTTAACTGTAAGAAGTCTGAACAATTGTGTAAGTCCCCTCGTAAGAACACAACAATACACATCAACCAATTGAGGGTATTCTAAGTATTCGGAACCTTGGAGTTGAACGTGCGAACTTTCTCGCAATCTTAGCGCACGGAATACTTTGATCAAGAGAGAACGGAATAGCCTTCGGACTATTTTTGTTCTACTGTTTGGTGCGGTCACAAAAACCACGTCAACACTTAGCACATTTTTTTGATTTTTTTTTTGCCTTAGAGAATTTTTATTCGATTTTATTCATCTGCCAATGGTGAAGAAATTCACTTTGCCTTGGAGAAATTTCTTTTAAAATGCCTTGGGCGCATTTTATATTCTATGAGGGACATTTTCACTTTAAAATTCCCACGCCCAGCATACTTCAATGCCTTAGCAATTTTTTATCTTTAACACACTTACCACCCTAGGCGCATTTCACACTTGAAGAAGGATAATAACCACGCCTTAGGAAAAATTATTCATCACTTAGCACTTTCAACGCCTTGTCTTCTTCCTCCTTTGCATGAATTCGAATTTCTTTAACTCATTTTGCATGAATACCAACTTTGCATGGGCATTTGTCTTTACGTGTCTTCATATGGGCGCATTCAAAGGAGGGAGGAGAAAGTCAACCTTCTTGTCCTCTTCTTAGCATGTTTCGGCGCATTTCACACCTCATGAAGGATGAAGATTTTCACTTTGAATTTTTCCTAGCTTGCCTTGAATCATGGGCGCATTTCTCATGTAGAGGAGGATGAAAATCTTTGACGCCTCCAACAAGTGACTCTTCATCTCCCTTAGTTTTGTCCTCACATGCTCTGTTTTGGGCGCATTTTGCTATGTGTGGAGGATGAAAATCTTTGACTCCTTTGACTTCTTGAGAGGTGGGCGCATTTTGGCATGAGAGCAGGATGAACTTTTTTACTTAGAAAAATTTTAGCATGCCATCACCTTGAGGGCGCATTTCACCTAGGCTGCAGGATAAACTCTGTTGACATTTTGACTTCTTGGGCGCATTTCCTACTTGATGAAGGATGGGCACATTTAGGGGGTGGTGGAGGACGAGTTTTTAACTTAGCCATTTTTCAACATCCAAACTCTCTAGGTGGGCGCATTTTGTCCTGGCAGGAGGATGAAACCAATACTTAAACATTTTTCATGACTTCCAGCTGGAGATGAGGGTGCATTTAGGGGTGCCTGTAGGATATTGTCAACACTTAGGCGTTTTTCTCAGCCTCTGCCAGCTTCTTCTTCCTTGCTATTTATAGTAAGTCCCATGATTTTCATACTTCTGAAGCTCGGATTGATTTGAAATTTTGAACACAGAATCCTCACAACTTCATCAACCTGTTGACACTGCTATTCTGAGTTGACCTGCTATTTTTAGTCCATTTCTGAAGGTGATTTGCTATAAATAGTAACTGCTTGCTTCTGATACCTCCATAGCTCCACCTGATTTGAAATTCGAATGACGTGCTCCTCACCACGTGACTTGCCTGCTGACATCGGCGCCTGCAACTGATTTGCTATTTTTAGCCTGTTTCCAAAATGACTTACTATAAATAGTAAGTGTTTCGTTTGCGTTCAAATTTTACCAGCAGATAGCTTGGAAGATGCTGATCGAGGTGGTTTACACCGGTTTTCGAAAATTCTGACTTTTTACCCCTCTTTTCGGGCCCCGAAGCTGGAAACCCTAATTTGTTCTTCATGCATATCAAATGATCTTCGTTTGTTCTCATTCCTTCTCATTCCTGCTGCATTGCGATCAGCTCGTGATTCTGAAGTGCTAGGAGGCGGCTGCCGGCATGCACCTGCTAAAAATAGTAAGTTCCCAAATGAGTGGTCATCTCCGTTTGCATGTCACGTCACTGCGAAGCTCTCGAAAAACCCACATGGAATATGTAGACATGCAAAGAAAACCTTGACATGCAAACCCTAAAAATAATCTCGGAAGACTAAATTCTGAAAGTCGTTATCTCGCTTTGCATGTCACACCATTGCGAAGGTCTCGAAAAACCCAGAAGGAATCTCCAGACATGCAAAGAAAAACTCTGTATCTAAGCCCTAAAATTTGCTCTAGAAGCTAGACTGCTAAAAATAGTAAGTTGTCGGTTTCTGCTCAAATTTTGCGTGAGAGTAACTTGATGTGTTCTGAATGCAGTGTGACTGGCGGAATTTCAAAAATGCTGACGGAATGCCCTAAATTATACTTACTAAAAATAGTAAGTTGTCAGAATCTGATGAAATTTAGCTGAGAGTCTACTGGAAGCATACTGACAACAACACTAAGCTCTGTTTTCAATTTATTCATCCCACTTGACCTCAAATTGGCAAGGAAGTTCAAAACCCTAATTTTTAGACTTGGCCAAAATTCACGTTTAAACTCACAGACAGATACATCCCCGGAAAGGCAGACCAGAGAAAAGAGACACACACAGAGAGAGAGAGGAAAACCAAAGCCAAAAGACCAGAATGGAGCAAAAATTATGGGCCCCCATTTTGAATGGGGCGATGTGTGAAAAGGTCACAACAATCTTCTTCGCTTATCTTTAGGAAAAAGGCAATTTCTAATGGCAGTGCGTTGATGAAAGAACTCATCAAAATTTCATCAAACGGATTCAAGGTATGAGAAAGACGTGTAACAAGGCGATTAAACCTTGCCACAAATTCCCTCATCGGTTCATGCTTCTCCATCTTTGAATTTGAGAGTTGTGCAAATAGTCTATGACTATCTTCAATAGGTTTAAACCTTGCCAAGAACTTTTCACTCATGACGGCCCAACTGGTGATAATACCTGGTTCAAGATTATTGAACCATTCTACTGCATTGTTCTCAAGAGTTTCCAGGAAAAGACGTACGACAATGTATTCATGCACAACATGCAAAACGGAACAAGCCGCCGTGAATGCTGATAGATGTTCATCTGGATGTCTGGAACCATTGCCATGAAAACTTGGGAAAAACTTGCGTGAACCCTTGGGTAGTTCATGATGTCCTGCTAAGGCCAACAGTCCAATATTGTCGCCCCAAGGCAAAGGGGCTAGACGTCTTGCGTTTCTTCCGTTGTGACCATTGTGATTATCATTGTTATTATCACCCATTTCTGCAGTTGGAATGGGAATCTCTTCTTCAAAAATTTCTGATTCAGTGAACTGATCAGGAACTTCTTGGAAAACAGGATCTGGCTGGATGGGAGGATGACCTCTCCTTCTTCTAGTATAAACTCGGTACACCAGGATGCTTAATTCCACGCGGGAGGTGGCAAAACTAGTCTACCTGCTGCAAGATCTGCTTTCTCTTCTTCTTTATCCAGAGTTGTAGCCACATTTCTCCACTGAGTGGTAGATGTATGATTTTCAAAGATAAAAGTGCGCAAGCTACTGATAATATTTGACTATTCTGCTTCAATGATAACTAAATTCAGCTGAATAACAGAAGGAATTAGTGTTGGTTGTTGTACTGGAGCAGTAGAACGCCAGATAGTCATAACCATGCAAGGCCAAGCCTTGGGAAGTTTTCTATGCCTCGTGCCCCACGGTGGGCGCCAGAAAACTGTTGGCATAACAACTAACACCTCTGGAGTATGAGTTGGTACGGAGAGCTATGCACACTACGCAATGAGTGCTCTTCAAATTAGGAGGGGAAGCTCCCTCGTTGTGCTTGACAAAAGTACTTGTAAAGAAAAATAAACTAAACCATATCCTGTCTTTTTGTCTCAGCTGTAAGAGGTACAAGGCTTTCACGAAAACTATATACGTTGCAGCTAAGTATTTTCTCGTTTCGCAGATCACTAACTACAACTAGGCTAACTACTTTAAATCTATCCAGTTTCCTCAAGAAAACAGAGCATGAGGAAATGGAGCAGGAATGATTATCTGACGATAAACAAGTATAGATTCTCAACTTGAAGGCAAGGTGGCACATCTATCACTCAATCTAAACAAGTTTATTATTCACAAAACACCATACGATAAACAAGACTAGATTCTCAACTTGAAGGCAAGGTGGCACATCTATTAGCTCAATCTGAACAAGTTTATTGAACACAAAACAGAATCGATCTAACTAAGGAAAGAATTCACCATCATAATTGCATGAAACCCAAGTGGCATAACAATTCATCATAATAGTAAATACACGTGAACAAATACAGAACGAGCAATATTGAAGGCAAGGTAGGCACAACATATATTTCTCTCTCGTGCAAAAGTTAATTACAAATGAGCAAAAGCTTTTATTTATAGACATCAAAAGGTGTAGGGAACCCTAAAATCACCTTGAATCAACTACAGTTTTGCAATGCATGCAAGATTTATTGCTAAACCCTAACCAAGCAAACTATACAGTTAACTGGAAAATTACCATCAATTAACCGGTACATCTAATCTAAATGGACAATGTGCAAGCATGCACGTCCTTATTGAAAGCAAAGTTAACTGGAACACTACCTTCACTTAACTGGAAAACCCTAATCCTAACTCCTGTGAAGATAATTCCAAGGAAGGCATATGCATGTATGAAATCAGCAAGTGAACTCAAGACTAAAAGTCGAGTTAACTGCTGTTCTTGACTCTATCCTCGAAAATAACTACAAGTCCCAACTGGCAGATCACTCCAAGTCATCTTGGTCTAACACCTCGACCAAGAATTCATCAAACACTCTATCTTCTGGAACTTTGATGTTGTCCAAAACAATAATCTGTTTCTTCAATTCCCTGTCACTCTCCTTGATCGTATGCATGCATTCTCTGACATCTTCAGCCACTTTCTTGAAACTAGCTAAAATCATTGAAATGTTTTCCAGCTTAGCCGCCACAGGATCTCCTTCAAGGTTATCACGAATCAGCTTCTCAAACTCAGCTTGCACTACGTTTAATTCAATATACGTGCTGTTGTATCCCAAAATTAAAATTTTTGTTACACTTAGATATTTTGAAGAAATAAGTAAAAGTCTTGTTAAAACAGTCAAAAAGGTCAAAATTTGGGTGTGCAGGTCTTGCATGAGGGGTTAAAACGCAAAATTTTCAAAATCTGACGATCTGGGTCTGCTCAGAGCAGCTTAATCTACAAAACCCAGATCTCAATTTTTCATCCCTACTTTTTAGGAAAACTACTATTTTTAGAAATTTTCTAAAATTAGTAACGTTTTCTGGGTTTCTTTGGAAACGGATACTAGCAAAACTTTCTAAAAAATAGAAAGTTGGTCCATTAGGGTTCGAACTGATTTTGATTGGCTCAAAATACGTCCATATTATGCTGGTATAGTTAGAATCTCAAAACAATCAATTTGGCCCTAGTGGGTCTATTCTGCTTTTTCAGAAGCATATCAGGACCTCTGAGGTCACCAATGGAGGTCAGTCAGCTGCCAGGCTTCAAATTCAACATTCAAAGCATTCAACAGAAGGTGAGATGATGAGCAAGCTCGAAGAATGAAGAAGAAGATGAAAAAATGATGAAAATTTTCTAACACTGGAAGACTTGGGCGCCCCAGGTGAAGATAGGCGCCCACCTTTTTAGGGCTTTAAATGTTAAAATTAGGGTTTGCGCCTCCAACCAAAGTTGTTCAGTTCTCTGCCAGCTCCGCAACGAATCCAATGGTGCAGCCATCAGATCATCCAGTCGCCCAGGATTCAGCGCTGAACAAGGGAGATTCACACAGAAGTCAGAATGAAGAACATGAGAAATATCAAAAAATTGACTAAGTGTGGAGACTTTGGGCGCCCCTAGTGAAGAAGGGCTCCCAGCTTTTTGAAGCACCTAACTCAACAGTTAGGGTTTGAGAATATACTCGATCTCTTCAATATTCAGCCAGCTTCGACACGCCTATCTCCGTCAGATCATCCGACTGGTCGTCTTCCAGCAAATTCAGATCGAAGTCAAGGGTACAGAATGAAGGTTTGAACTTGAAGATGAAATCAGATTAAAAATGGCTAAGTCTGGAAAGTTTGGGCGCCCCAGGAGAGAAGAGGCGCCCAAGATTTCAAGGGGCCAAACAGATGAATTCACAAAAGTGTCTCTAATGTAGTTTCTTCACAGTCGATCCAGCTTTCCAACGAGATATCTAGCGCGTCAATCAGAGTTCGCAGTCGCCAGATACGAGGAGTTGAAAGGAGGGTCTGATGAGGGCTAAAAACTGAGATTCAGAAGCAAACAAGAAAAAGTGGAAAATAAACTAACTCTGGTGAGTTTGGGCGCCCCAGCTTGCCAAGGGCGCCCAAGCTTTTGAGGGCATAAAATTCACTGTTTGGCGAAGTTCATCTCAGAAGAGCCCCCCTAATATTTCATCAGCTACACAACGAGCATAACCGGCAGTCAATCCGGCGCCCGAATCACCAGATTCGACGAGGTCATCCGTAGAAGAAGAGTGAATGAAGAAGTTGAAGATCATCAAAAAATGGCTAACTCTGGACAAAATGGGCGCCCCTGGAGGAAAAAGGCTCCCATGAATTCGAAGGTCAAGATGAGGATCTTAGCCAGAGACTCCTCCAGAACAACCTTCTCAGAATCAATCAGGCTCTGCGATGAATCCTTCAGTTCGTTCATCAGATTAATCTGCAAGCCGGAAATCAGAGGCGAAGTAGGGGGTCAAAATGAAGAAAAGTTGAAAATATCAAAAAAATGGCTAACACTACTTGAAGTGGGCGCCCCTGGAGAAGAAGGGCGCCCATCTTCTCATGCCTTAGAGTAATTTTCAAGATTTTCAAAGTTTTCAAGATTGCAAGTGAAGGAAGATGGCGTCCAAGTTCAATGAGCTGAGGTTTTAGGGTTTTGAAAATAAAAGCAAAAGAAAGCAAACCTAATTCAAAACCCTAAGTCTATTTAACACCTTCCTTTCATGTAATTTTCATTATTTTTGCAAGTAGCATTCAAAGGAGAAAGTTGGAGCAGCAAGTTTGAAGAATTTTTATGATTCAAGAATTCATATTTGCTGGTTATTCATCTAATTTTTCAAATCAGCAACATAAACCCTTGCTTTTTCATGCTTTTTCATGCTTTTTCATCCAGAAGATCAAGTTTCTCAAGGAGAAGGCCAAGGTTTTCAAATTTTCAGCCATCTGGGTCTTTTCACTTCATTCTTCTGAAGAAATTTTCAAGAACTTCATCAAGTTGCAGCAGCTGCTTTTTATTTGCATGTCAGTGAAATCCTCAGTGCATTCAGTTTTCAATCATCTGGGTCCTCTCAAATCAGTCTTCTGAAGAAAACCCACATCACAACTTTTTCAAGAAAAATTTCAAATCCTAGGGTTGGCTGCTTTTTCGATCAGTCATCAGTATTTTGCAAATCTAATCAACTGGGTCCATTTCTAATCATATTCTAAACAAAACCCAGGTGCCAGCTTTTTTGGTGAAAAATTGAAGAAATTAGGGTTTGCTGCTTTTTCAATCGAAATTCAAAATTTTCAAAAACGGACGATCTGGGTTGTCTTGCAACGAAATTCTAAAGAAAACCCATATCTCAGAAAAAATTTCAAAAAAATTTTGTCAGTTGGAGCAAGAAAATCAACATTCTAAAAATAGAAGTTGCTCAAAGCTTGTCTGAACATAGACAAGTTTACAGTCTTTCTTCAAGTTTTCTGAAATGGAGTACACTCCCAATGTTTTCAAGACTGAATCAGCCCTCTATCATGATTACATCAAAACAGCTGAGACAGACTTACATCACATCAAGCCAATGCTTGATCTACACGCTTTGGAGAGCGCAGGCAACACCTCAATCAGGAACCTAGGACATTCTAGACTCCTCGCAGCAGCGTTGATTCCTATATCAGTTCAAAGTCTTGAGTTCATAATCGCTTGCATCAATCATTACAACCCGGCTACAAGGGAGATCCAGTCAATAGATGGTAGATTGATTTGCAATCTAAAGCCTAATATGATTGAGAAGTGTTTTTCCATTCCCCCATGGCCTGAAAGCGTGACTGTCTCAAAGGGTGAATGTGAAAGGATATGGGGAATGCACAAAGATAAATATAGTAAGAAGATTGCACAGAGGTGGATGAAAGAAAAACATAAGACTTTGCCAAAGAACGTCAGGCGAGGAGAGTTTAAAGATGAAATTGCTATCATTATCACCTTGCTCAACAGGGTAACTGGCTCAGAAGACGCCACCAAGTTTCAGCCTTGGATGTTTTACGCCATACCCCACATCATGAAGAAAACCGAGTTCTACGATTGGCCTACCTTGGTCAGTGACAGCCTACATCAGCAGATGACGGAATATTTCCAATTCCATGAGTTTCATATGGTGTCTTACCTAGTCTACCTGGTGGCCTATCAAGGTCAATTCAGAGGGTTGAACACCGAGGGATCATTGAGTGTACAACATATATATAACTACTATCCCCAGTTGGAATTCACGAAGTCACTACATCACTACAAAAGACTAAACGAGGCCTTTCTGATGTACACAGTGGGGGACCTAGACAACGAATTGCACGTTTGCATCTCTTCAGTTGCCAGGGCAGCAATGGCAGAGTGGGCAGATTGGTTTATACAATTTCCTACTTTCACCTATCTCAGGGTCTATGGCTATTCAGGTGCCCCGCTTATGTTAGCAAGGTACCCGTCAGACGAGGTCGTCTTCATGGAATTCTTGAGGCAAGCACACGATGTCCACACAGTCTTGAGGAACAGAAGGAAACCCTCCCTCCATTTTCCATTAGGGTTGGGAGTTTATATATGCAGGACTTCCACAGATGCAAAGACAATGGGAGATGAGTTAGATAAACTCGGCCTCAAGCCTTACAGCGAGAGACGATCATTTGATCCTCATGTCTACGCTGGCCGACTTGAGAAGAACTACAATCATATATCCGCCCTTGAAGATTTTTGGGCTAATTGTACAGATGAGTTTGAGGTGCAGAGACATAGTTATAGCAGGCTCTCCACTAGATGAAGGACTATTTAAATCAAGACATAGAAGGGTTATCAGATGATGACGAGGATGTGCTTCTCCCGATGTATACTCAGAAGCGAATTGAAGATCAGCCCCTACCACAAGTTAACTGGGCTAATAAAGAGTCACTCTCAGTTGAAGACAGGACAAGACAAGTCCTTGAGCATAGCAAGGTTTTCTTAATTCTTAAAAAAAACTCCATTCTAGTAGCAGAGCCGCCAAGGACAATTCCCTCTTCTTCCAAAGCACAGTCAAAGGGAAAGGGTAAAAGTCAGTCTCAAGAAGGCGTCAAAGGTAGTAGATCGAATAAAAATGTAAAAAGAAGGTTGGACTTCTCAAGCATAGTCATACAGGAGCAACCTACAGCTGAAATAGAAGCTCCTCCTAACAAGCCCGTAACTCAGAAAGAAACAAAGGAGCCACCTTTGACACATGTTTCTATACCTTTGACAGAACCTTTACCGATTCACATTGACCTTGATATTGTAGATGACGAGGAAATTACAGTTGTACCTCCTAAGGAAGTTAGTAAAGATACTACCATGTCTTGGCTAGAGAACTCCTTGGGAAGGGTAAGAAGAAGGCCTTCATATCAGGTTAGTGTTGATGATCTCGATAACACCTATCAAGAACCTCCTAAGAAGAAAGCAAAGAAGCAAGTTCACTTTTATAGGAATCCTGATAACGAGATAGTCATGGAGACTGCATTACCCCCAAAAGACAAGAACAGGGATGAGGTGAATATGGATGACTTCGTCATGGTCAAGGCTAATCTTGGTAGAAATACTAGACATGCGGATGTGAGTCTTTTCAGAGTTGTGTCCGAAAACCTTCAGGAGAGAGTGCTTAAGGATGGGGAAGACAAGGCAGCCCTCAAGGCTGAAAATCAGCAGCTCGGGCTTTATATTTCTAACCTTGTCCATGGTTCTTCACAAGCAACCCAGTTGCTGCCCCAGATTTTAGAGACACCAGCTGATCATCAGCAGTTAAGACAACTAGTCATATGTGGGAAAGAAACTCAGGAGTGGATCGAGAGCTTCATTGTCAAAGGAAAGGAGGTCTTGGCACGGATGTTTGAGTTAAGAGAAAGCGCTCATGAGCTACATCAAGGTATCCAAAGGTTTGAACAAACACTGGCTGAAGTAAGACCAAGGAATGAGATCATCATTGCTGATTTAGACACAGCCTATGGTTCAGCAGTTTCAAAAGAGCACAAGAGACAAATCCTTGCTTGGAGAGAGCGTCATGTTTTCAAAGTTAAAACTTATGAGAGGATATCCGAAGAATTTATCGCCTACAGACAAAGGGTGATTGAAGCTCTTCTTTTCATCTGTGAGTTCATCACAAAGATTCCTTCTCAGTACAGTCTTGAAGATGGTTCCTACGTCGAGCTTGATGAAGTGCAGGATCAATTCCAGAGTGTTGTTCGCAGTTGCAATCCAGTTGGCGGAAGGATAGGTCATATTTCGATGTCAGCAAAGTTTGAGAAAGTGGCCAATGAGGTCGAAGATTTCCTGAGATCCGTTGCAAATGCTGAAGATATTCTAGAAAAGCGGTGTTTTGCTATTGAGGGCATAGATGCACCGAACCGGGACATAGTTTCTAATTTTTTAGCGGATGTGATCGAGCTTTAAAGCAGCTTTCTTCTAGAAGCTTTCTTTCCCGCTTTCTTTCTATTCTTGGAATGATTCTTATCCATTCTTTGAGAAGACAAAGAAAATAAAATGTAATAGTTTGGCGGCTTTTCCTTTCTTAGGTGTTAGATGTTATCTTCTTTCTAGATTTTAGTGATATAAAGCTTGCTTGAGCAAGCCCTAGATTGTGAAAAGCAAGGAGATTTTAGGGTTCCCTACTCCTCTGCTTGTCTATAAATAAGAGCCTTTGCTCATTAGTTTCTTTAACCATGCTAGTGATAACAAAACACTAAGCCTATTGTGCCTTCTATTTGTTATTCGAGTGTTGTTCAATTGTGTTGTTATAAGCAAATTGTTGAGCCTCTTTAGCCAACAAGGAGTTAGTGTGATTGTTGTTTCTATTGTGTAAGAGCAAGATTGCAAGCCTCTTTAGCTGCAATTTCTTGTTCCAGGCATGTTAGAAGTGAGTTTTGTTCCAGAAGTTTGAGTAATAAAATCATGAGCCTCCTTTGCCTTGGTCCAAAATCTCAGATTTCTGTTATTTATGTTCTACTTTTGTGATCTTGATTTCACCTTACATTGAAGTGTGTAGATGTTTGTTGAGAGAGAGTTTATTGAAGTATTTTGTCAAAAATCAACCTCGTTCATTTCTAGTTTCTCTTGCTCTGCTTATTACTTGAGAAGTTAGAAACGTCTTTAGTTTAAGTTAGTCGTAGTTGAAGGTCTTAAAACAGAAAATCTCATCTACGGCGTTTGTGTTTAATAAACCTTGTGCTCTAAGCTGATCAAAAAGATAGGCAACTTAGTACTTAGTTTACTTTCTTTCAACACCATCAGCAAGAGGGAGCTTCCCCTCCTAATTTGAAGAGCAATTTATCTGTGCATAGCTGTCCGTTTCAAATACGCATTCCAGAGGTGCAAATTTAAACGCCAACACATGCCATCCTCAAGAAGGTAATGACATGAAATCTGAACAACAAAACCACTGACGAGTGCAAGAGTTCTGACAACGTTATCCTTTAATGAAAATAACTTGGAAGAGATCTTTTCACATATCTCCATTTTGAAAAGGTGCTGCTCTTTCCAAGTGAAAACCTTGTCTCTATCTTCATCAATCTCCAAGGCATCATATGCAACAGAAAACTGAGATACAAGAACTCAATCCTTGGCTAAACTCTCTGCAACTAAAATCTCAAGCAGCTGGATGCCTTGACGAAGTTTATGTGCGTCACTCCTCAACTGATACAAATCCATAAGAAGATGCTGATGTGATGAGCCCTGCTGGCTCTCAACTCAAAACCCCAATTTTTCTTAAATCTTTAAGTGTTATTTAGTTTTTTAGAGAAAGTTTGATAGACAGAAGAGAAGGGGTGCACAGCATAAATGCATATAAAATGTAAATCTGAGTTATTTCAGGCGAATTGACAATACAGAAGATAATAAATATGCTCAACAATGGATTTAGAACTCATAAACATACCCAAAAGTGTCCAGATTATTTATTTAAGAAAGTAGTCCAGTTTGCCAGCCAAGATGTGAAAAACTGACCAAATCTGGTGTAGAAAGCTACAGAATGCGAAATCCAGCCTGAAAACGGTGGCAGATGAAGAGTACAAGCCAAACGCCTAAAATGATGAAGAGAAACCCTCAGAAAAGAAGGCGTTTCTCCAAGAAATGCCCAAACGCCCTTGCACAAGAGCCACGCACTTCACTGCAAACAACCTGAATTCTCACTTAGAAGGTACGGCCAAGAAGTATGATGTCTGCCAGATGAAATGAAGGCGCCATCTCCCAAAACCCTCTGAAACTGATAAAGAATCCAATAGGAAACACAGCTCAAGCCAGTAGAACCTCTGTATGAAGCTCTCACAAACTGCACAAATTCAGCTGATCTCTCACAGCCTCAAAAGTGCTCAACACTGAAGAGTTATCGTTCTTCAATGGAAAAATTGTTCAAACCCTGATCACAGGAGAATGCACAGGAAATAGCACAAGGCAAAGTCGAAATTGTCAAAAGGTGGGTTTCTCATTGCCAAAAATGCCCTTTTATGCAAAGGCATGAATCCCAAGAAAGATACGCCACTTTTGGAGATTTAAATCTTTTAAATAATATTTAAATCATTTCAATAGTATTTAACTTAAATACTAGGGCGCACTTTATCAAATTAAGTGATTAAAATATTAAATCACTTTTAGAGAATATTTAAGTGATTTTAAAATATAAAGTCAATTGACTTTATAATTAAATATTAAATCAATTAATATTTAATATCACTTAAAAACCCATAACTCACTCAAAACACCATATAATCCTGTGCCGTCAGAAGCGATCGACTCCTGCACTGCCAACGCCTGCTGTGAACCAATCACTGGGCTTTGAAAACCAGAACGATCAAACTCTCCAGAAAGTACCATTGACCCTCTAACCAAACAGTTAGCCCACAAGGGTCCAAGAAAAGGCTAACCATCACCAAACAATATCACGCTGAAAACGGGGACATTACAGTCCGCCCTCCCTGAAATTGCTTGTCCGCAAGCAATCTCAACAACAAAGGATCAACCACTCCACCAGGATCCCGATAGTGTGCCGTGAAATGTCCCTACCTCATCAACTGTCCTCCGCTGCTCAACATTGATCTCAAAAACCATGCCAAAAGTGGTGAAGCCATGGAACTCATCCAAAACACAGTACCAATCCTGTTGCCACCTGGATCCCAATATAAACGGTACTCACATCCATCCATCATAATAAAGTAAGAATATCGGGAAGCATCCGCAACACAACATCTCTGTCTGTAGCTGGAACCCATGATGTCACCATAACCTGTCAACCCATGAAACCAACCATCTAGCAATGAAGCTCCTAAATCCCAACTCTGCAAATCATGCCAACTCCAAGTAGGACAACCATCGATCAATGAAGAGTCTAAGAAGATTAAATCACCAAGCAACAAGTGGATAGCTGCCAGATCGTGAGGGTCAAATGTAGAACTATCTGCACCCCTCATCATGTACTCCTCTGCCAACTTAATTTGAAACCCCAATACACTGGAAGGATCCCAAACGCAACGATCAATGCTCATGTCTAGAGTGCGAGCGATATCTAACTCGAAGAGAAGATCATCATACGGAATACCATCTACTCTAGGAAGAGAAACTGGATCGCCATCGTCATCCCATATGCAACTCCTAGATGAATGAGTCTCCTGTAACTCCCAAATCTGATCAGCTGGATCATCATACTGTAGCCTGTCAATCTCAACACCATCAGATACAGAAAAGAGAAACTCACAAGGAAGCAAGTCAAACTGCTGACAAAACGTGCTCCCTAAGACTGCACAAGATAGGCTATCATCCCACATGTCTAACACGTGCATACTAGAATTGTGCATCCGAAACAGATCATGTACATGATGCCTGAGAAAGAAACTATGTAGACTCCTGACCATGTACACACTGGGAATCTCCTCAACAAGCTCTGTCTGAAATCCCGATGCACTAACGGAATCTCTAATACTATGATCAAAGCTCACCCTTAAACCACGGTCAAGAGTAGAATCAGCATCCACCTCAAAGAGCGGATTATCACAAGAAGATGTAGCATCCACCTCATTTTTTTTGATTCTTCTCCATCAGTATCATAGATTGGAGATTGCTGATCACAAAAGTCATAACTGTACTGAGGAGAGGAAAATCCCTCTTGAATCACTTTCTGTTCTCCATCCAAATCTGCACTATAGCATGAAGTTGAATCTGCATTACTCACCTCATAATCAGCAACATCATGTGTATTGTCATCAACCTCTAAGGTATTGCTGCTATGTACCTCATAGGATGTCTTGACTGGCAAGGTAGAAGCTGCTGTTATGACAATATCCTCACACACCTCTGTTGCCAAAGTCACTGTAAGTCCATCCATAGCATGCTCACCTCTTACATGTTCTTCTCTTGGAAGAATTAGAGATCTAAGGTGCGACTCCCTTTGTTTCTTTGCTTGATCTAGCTGGCTGCAGCGTTCCTTGACCTCTTGCAAACGCTGTTTTGCTTGAGCAGCCAACATCTTTGCCTTCTTAGCCCTTTGTAGCCACCCATCACACAAAACTTGAGTTTTGTTCACATCTTCCAAGGTCTGATATATAAAATCAGACTGTTTGTGACTTGAATCCACCAAACATTCTTCAAGCTCAACATGCAAAACTTCAATGCTAATGTTAGGAGATTCCATAACATGACCATCTTTATGTACTTTATCCGTCACCTCATGATTTTGTGAAAGTAATGGACTGCTGTTCATAAAATCAGAATTGATCTCAAGGCTGATATCATCTCCGTTAGTGCTGATAATATCTTCCTGGGGTTCAACAAAACCACTATCATGGTGTAAAACTTTCTCTTCAATAGAAGTTGTCTCAAAAGATGTTGTAGAAGCCATATTTCTGTACACTTCTTCTTTCATAGTAATTGATGAAGCATCACAAGGAACCTTATCTTCATGTGGCTGTTCTAAGGCAACTGGTTTGTCTTCATACAACACTTGCTCATCCTGAAGTGTCCTGTGCCCAACATCTACTTCTATGTAAGTCTGATTTTTGTCCTCCATAAGATCAGCTGTATGCTGGTCACTAACTGCTGATTGATCCCTTTTTAACCCCAACACATCAAGGAAACTCAATTTCTTTTTGTTTTGTGATGAGCTTTGTCTTGAAATGGAGTCTTCAGACTGCTGCAAGCTACGAGCTAATCTTTGTTGTGATGGCATAGGTTTCTGCTGAATATTATTTGAAATGCTCTCTACATTTTTCTGCTCACATTTCTTTGATTTGCTTCGTTGCTTATTATAAACCATCCGATGCTCCATATATTGTTCGAAGTCTAGGTGATCTTTTATCTTATCTGGAGATGCTATATATTCCTCATAAGCAACCATTACTTCATCAACAAATTTAGAAGCCATGATAACCACTTTGCTGTTCAACCCCTGTGTGAACAGTACCTGTCAAATTTGTCCTGGTGTGACGGCATAATTTTTTTCTAACCCCACAAGCTGGCAGGATTAGAGCTCTGATACCACTGTGATGAGCCCTGCTGGCTCTCAACTCAAAACCCCAATTTTTCTTAAATCTTTAAGTGTTATTTAGTTTTTTAGAGAAAGTTTGATAGACAGAAGAGAAGGGGTGCACAGCATAAATGCATATAAAATGTAAATCTGAGTTATTTCAGGCGAATTGACAATACAGAAGATAATAAATATGCTCAACAATGGATTTAGAACTCATAAACATACCCGAAAGTGTCCAGATTATTTATTTAAGAAAGTAGTCCAGTTTGCCAGCCAAGATGGTGAAAAACTGACCAAATCTGGTGTAGAAAGCTACAGAATGCGAAATCCAGCCTGAAAACGGTGGCAGACGAAGAGTACAAGCCAAACGCCTAAAATGATGAAGAGAAACCCTCAGAAAAGAAGGCGTTTCTCCAAGAAATGCCCAAACGCCCTTGCACAAGAGCCACGCACTTCACTGCAAACAACGTGAATTCTCACTTAGAAGGTACGGCCAAGAAGTATGATGTCTGCCAAATGAAATAAAGGCGCCATCTCCCAAAACCCTCTGAAACTAATAAGATATCCAATAGGAAATACAGCTCAAGCTCAGTAGAACCTCTGTATGAAGCTCTCACAAACTGCACAAATTCAGCTGATCTCTCACAGCCTCAAAAGTGCTCAACACTGAAGAGTTATCGTTCTTCAATGGAAAAATTGTTCAAACCCTGATCACAGGAGAATGCACAGGAAATAGCACAAGGCAAAGTCGAAATTGTCAAAAAGGTGGGTTTCTCATTGCCAAAAATGCCCTTTTATGCAAAGGCATGAATCCCAAGAAAGATACACCACTTTTGGAGATTTAAATCTTTTAAATAATATTTAAGTCATTTCAATAGTATTTAACTTAAATACTAGGGCGCACTTTATCAAATTAAGTGATTAAAAATATTAAATCACTTTTAGAGAATATTTAAGTGATTTTAAAATATAAAGTCAAATTGACTTTATAATTAAATATTAAATCAATTAATATTTAATATCACTTAAAAACCCATAACTCACTCAAAACACCATATAATCCTGTGCCGTCAGAAGCGATCGACTCCTGCACTGCCAACGCCTGCTGTGAACCAATCACTGGGCTTTGAAAACCAGAACGATCAAACTCTCCAGAAAGTACCATTGACCCTCTAACCAAACAGTTAGCCCACAAGGGTCCAAGAAAAGGCTAACCATCACCAAACAATATCACGCTGAAAACGGGGACATTACAGCTGACCTGTAACAATTAAGCCTTCAATCCAGTTGTCCAAAAGTCTGCCATGATTGACCAACTGATCCAACTTTCGTTGTTTTGCAGGTGTATTATGTGGAAGCACAGGCGCTCTACCCGAATTTTCGTGGACAAGATCAGAGATATATTGTCGAAGTTGGCTGTTCTCAGCCTTAAGCAGTGCCTTATCTTCTCCATCCTTCATGATGCATTCTTCAAGATTATTGGTGACAATCTTAAGAAGGCTCACGTCTGTCTCTCGAGTGGTCCTGCCAAGATTTTCCTTGGTGAAAGTAAAGTCACCGACTTCAACTTCATCTAGGCTCTTACCCTCTGGAGGAGTAGCAACCTCTATAACAATATCTGACTGTGGAGTTGTTGTGACCTTTTCACACATCGCCCCATTCAAGATGGGGACCCCTAAATTTTGCTCCATTCTGGTCTTTTGGCTTTGGTTTTTGTCTCTCTCTCTCTACCGGTCTCTTTTCTATCTGCCTTTTGAGGGATTTCTCCTCCTTTGAGTTTAAACATGAATTTGGCCAAGTCTGAAAATTAGGGTTTGTACTTTCCTGGTCAGTTCAAGGTCAAACGAAGTGAATAAGTTGAAAATAGAGATTGACATTGATGTCAGTATGCTTCCAGCAGGCTTCCACTGAAATTTCATCAGATTATGACAACTTACTATTTTTAGTAAGTGTGCAATTCTGAGTGTTCCGTTAGCATTCTTGAATTTTTAACAGCCATGCCACATTCAGGACATGTCAAACTACTCACTGGCAAATTTTGAGCCAGAACGGACAACTTGCTATTTTTAGCAGTTCAGCTTCCAACGCAAATTTCAACGTTTATACACAGAGTTTTTCAGCGCATGTCGGATGATTCCTTCTGGGTTTTTGAAGACCTTCGCGATGGTGTAACATGCAAAGCGAGATGATAACTTTCAGAGTTTAGCCTTCCGAGGCTATTTTTAGGGTTTGCATGTCAGGGTTTTCTTTGCATGTCTGCATATTCCTTGTGGGTTTTTCGAGAGCTTCGCGATGATGTGACATGCAAAGCAGGATAATCACTTCTTCATCAACTTACTATTTTTAGCAGATGCATTTCGGCAACCGCCTCCCAGTACTTTAGAATCATGAACTGATCGCAATGCAACAGAAACAAGAACAAACAAAAAACATTTGATATGCATGCAAGATGGATTAGGGTTTCCAACTTCGGGGCCCAAAAAGAGGGGTAAAAAGCCAGAATTTTCGAAAACCAGTGTAAACCACCGCGATCAGTATCTTTCAAGCTATCTGCTGATAAAATTTGAGGGCAAACGGAGCACTTACTATTTATAGTAAGTCATTTCAGAAACAGGCTAAAAATAGAAAGTCAGCAATAGGCGCCGATGTCAGCAGGCAGGTCATGTGGTGAGGAGCACCTCATTCGAATTTCAAATCAAACGGAGTTGTGGAGGTATCAAAAGCAAGCATTTACTATAAATAGCCAACTACCTTCAGAAATATTCTATTTTTAGCAAGTCAGCTCAGGATGGCAGTGTGAACAGGTTGACAAGGTCACAAGTCTCCTATGTTTAAAATTTCAAAACAATCCGAGCTTCAGAAGTATGAAAATCATGGGACTTACTATAAATAGCAGGGCACGGAGAAGCTGGCAGAAGGAAAGAGAAATCCTAAGGCATGAGATGAAAATTTTTATTCTGAGTTTGAGCTTCATCCAGTACCACCATGAATATGCGCCCTCAAGAAGAATGGAAGTGTTTGAAATCTTCAAGTCTGAGAAAATCTTGCAGCTACCTCCAAATGCGCCCTCAAGGATGAAGAGACATAAAAAATTTCAAAGTCTGAAAGATATCCTCTAGCACAGGTGAAATGCGCCCACTCCAGCATGAGACGAGAGAAAAAATTTCTAAGGAAAAAGTTCATCCTGCTCCTATGGCAAAATGCGCCCTCATGCAAGGTCTCATGTTTGAAAATTTTTCTAAGTATAAAACTTCATCCACCTCCTATGGAAAAATGCGCCCTCCTCACAAGCTAAGCATGGAAAAGTTTCTAAGTACGAAGTTTCGTCCACCTCCTATGGCAAAATGCGCCCATGCAACAAGAAGGTCAAAGAATTCAAAGAAGTCAACAATTTTCATCCTTCATACATGGCAAAATGCGCCCAAAAGAGGCCATGTGAAGACAAAACAAAGAAAGTCAAGAGTCAACAAAACAAGATGGCATTTGAAAAGTTTATCCTCCATGCATGCTCAAATGCGCCCAAGTGAGTGCATGTAAGGACAAAAATGAGGGAGATGAAAGGTCACAAGGTGTGGTAAATGTCATTTCTCCTACACATGTGGTATGCGCCATGCAAAAGGTGGGTGTAGAGTGAAAAGTGGTAAAGTTAATGAGTGAAAATGACTATGGCGTTGAAGTGTGAAGTATTCTCTCATGAAGTATGGGATGCGCCTAGACTTGAGGGATGTTATTGCTAAGTGATGAACAATAAGGGAAGGCATTAGAAATGTTATCCTTCCTCAAGTGTGATATGCGCCCAAGTGTGTAAGGTGGAGATTTGAACAAAAATATTGCTAGACAAGTTGAATATTCCTCATGAAGAGCCAAATGCGCCCAAGGCATAAGGTGATGCTAGGCGTTGAAAGTTAAAATGTCCTCCTCAAACATAAAATGCGCCCAGGGGGAGATTAAAGTTTACTAGGCGTTGGAATTTTTAAATGAAAATGTCCTTCATGGTATAATATGCGCCCAAGGTAATGGAAATAATTTTTTCTAAGTGAGTTGATGTAATGAAATTTTCCTCACAGGCAAGGTGAACGAAGTTGAATAAAATTTCCTAAGGCAAAATTTTCTAAAATGCAAGGTGATTCAAAAAATTTCTAAGGCACAAGTATTTTCTTCCTTAAGAAAATACGCCTAGACTCTGAAGGTGATGAATTTTCATTTTTTTCTGAAGCACGAATGAAGTTGCCAGTGGAAAAGTCAGTGAGTGCCAATATTGCAGGAACAATGAGATTTTCAAGTCAGAGCAAAGAAATGTTCACAGATGAAGAACTAGATTAAATTTGTTAAAAAATTATTTTTCCAAGGTTCAAAATTCAAGGAAATTAAATGAACCCGTTCGTTGTATACCCATGAGTTCATCGCGTTTTGGAGGAAATTTTCTTCTGGGTATTGAAGATTGTCAACGAGGAATGGATTTTAGTGTCTCCTGCACTTCGCCAAGGCTTTCAGGATGGAGATTTTGATGGGCACTCAAATAATGAATTTCCTAAGGGAAATTTGAAAAAATTTCTAAGGCATGGAAAAAAATGTGTTGTTGACATAAAAGTGCCTTGGCAGATGAATTTGAAAATGATCGCCTAGATGATTTTTGATCGAGTTCCTCATGAAAGATTTTCTTTCTCGAGCCTGAGTTGGATGAAATATCAGAGTGAAGTGCGCCAAGCAGAATGCAAGATGGGTTGGAAAATTGGCTGAGGCATGAAGAATTTGAATGCAAAGTTGGCTGGTGAAAGATGAACCCTTGGAAGTTAAAGCGTGAAAATCCTGGTAAGTAAGGTGAATTTATATTATGAAGTGTTCTAATACTCTTCCCCTTGCTTGTTTTGCTGGAGGAACGTCGAGACCAAATGGCGATGACTTAGGAAGATGAAGCAAGTACTCCATGATTACATTTCAACCTCGAAGGAAGAAAAGTTGCGAAAAATGGCTAAGTGTTGAGACTTAGTATAACTCAAGTGACAAAGAATGGAAGCTCGGGCGAAGTTGAAGAACAATGTCAAGAAGAAGATCAAGAACAGTGTGAACACGTTTCAAAGTTGGAATCTTCTAGAAGGATGATGGACATTAATGGCTCATTTATTACCCCACCCCTTTTGGTGGCGGTTTTTAGGGTGAATCTTGTTTAGGGCTGAGGTGGCACAATCTGGGCTATCCAACCGATTGTAATCTGAGCCGTCCGTTGGACTTGGCCAGCTATAAAAGGGGCATCCCTCATTTGTAATTCATTAGAATTCAGGGGATCGAAGCTAGGGATAGCAGGGCTGAGTAGAGAGAAATTGATGGTGAGGAAAGCAGAATAGTTGATAGTATAGCTTTAGATTGAAGAGGAAGGAAAAGTCTTCCTTTGAATACTTTGTAAGAAGTTGTCATGAACGGCATTCTCATAACAAAAGAATTTCATTGATGGTGATTTCTTCTTTGTTATGAGTAGTTGTTGAGGCTTCTTCGTCCTTCCAATTCACGTAGCATCTTGAAGTAGCTTAAAGTAAAGTAGATTTCATTTCATGCAAGTACTTAGTAATTGTAGAATGTGGTGCTCGATTTGAACAAGACTTCGCTTGTCCATACCACTAGCGGGCTTGCTGACGGTGGGTTCGCCTTGCGTGGTCAACTGGATTTACTTCTCAAACTTAACTTCGATTGTGATTCACGTGTTTGTATGCATCGTCTTGATGGTACTTGCATGTCAAGTTATAATTTGAACACCTTTCGCCACTCCTCTGAAGATTGCACCGGTTTTGTGGAAGCTATCCGAAGTGAGGCAAAGCAAGGCCCAGTTGAAGTCCGTAAGAATTGATCACCATGTCCCACGCCTTAGAGTAGAACATAAACTTCTTAGGCCCTACACTCATTTAATTTCAGTCCATTTCTGGTTAGGATTAGGAAACTTGTGCTCACTTGCCAAATCATTTGAATTACACGAAAGCCCTTAGTTCACTGTCTGCTGTCAACTGTCGAACAATTGTGTAAGTCCCCTTGAAATACCAGCAAAATCACATCAAGCCAACTAAGACTATTCGCACTAAAGGAACCTTGGAGTTAAATGTATGATCTATCTCACAATCTTAGCATGCAGGAAACTTTGTTCAAGAGAGGATAGAGTAGCCGTTCGCGACTTTATTCTGTGTTGGTGTAGTCGCAAAAACCACATCAACAGTACCCATCTTCAAGTTTATTGAAAAATGATGTACTGATGCCTATCCTTGTCTCTCATACCAAAACCAATCCCTATCTCCTATACCAAAACCAATCCCTACTCTTGTACCAAAATCAATCGTTGTCTCTTACCCATCTTCAAGTTTATTGAAAAATGATGTACTGATGCATATCCTTGTCTCTCATACCAAAACCAATCCCTATTTCCTGTACCAAAACCAATCCCTACTCTTGTACCAAAATCAATCGTTGTCTCTTGGCATCTATGATTACAATCCATTCACAACTGCAGAGAAAGAATAAAAGGCATTATTTTTTTTGTCTTTTGCATCTTCTTTGCCTATTTTTGAACTTTGGTATTAGTTCAACATGCATACATAACTTGCTTGTTAAGATGATTCTATTTTTTGTTGGAATCTAATGTTTAATTCAATGCAAATCTAAAAATTCCTTTGCTAATTTTTAATATCTTCATCCTAGATACATTCTATTGTAATATTCCCTATGTTTAGAATTGATGGGGTGCTTACTGTCCATAGACTTTTGAGGTGTGTCACATGAATTAGAATTGGTTAATATCTGATTCAAGATGAAGATGTTGCCTCCTGAATGAGGTTTCTTTTTTCTGATAAGGTTTCTCCAGAAAAATTTCTTTCTTGAGTAGTGAAAACAGAAGTCAGATTTCAGTTTAGATTTCAATCCATTGATGGGGTGGTTATTTGGAAGCTGTTTTGAACAATAGAAATAAAACATTTAAGCAATTTTTTCTCTCGGTTTCATGCATTTGCCACAATTTCATGGATCAACTCACATCATAAAAGATTTAAAAATACATCACTTGCAAAAGCATCCCACCATATTTCCTCAAATCAGATTTAACTCTTGATTGGAGTAAACAAATTTTTAGCCTGCACTTGGTATAATCCCCTTGAAAAATTCACCAATCTTACTTTCAAGTGATTATTGATATTTGGGTTTTCCAGATCTTGCTTTCAATCAAAGGTTAGAGCCTATTCCCAAAAATGTCAATATTATGGATAATTTAACCCATCAGTATTATGCCTCAACTTGTCCTTTGCATTGATGATCATCGATATTTCTGCTTAGCTACCTCAATTCACTATTTGCACCTGGATGCAGTAATTATACAAAGATATCATGGAGCTGCAAATTCGTGGCAGTAACAGTAGACTGCAAATATTCGTATGCTCATTGAACCCTCTTAAGTGTTACATCTAATCAACACATGTTGGAAGCTTTAAAATGGGATCCTAACAAGCTTAAGTTACTGGAAAAAGTTTTGAGACAACCATATAATACACCGGCCATGGATAACATGTATATATGCTTGTTTTCAAGGACTGATACCAAGAGTTCAATAATGATATTCAATGGGAAGAAAAAACTCTCAAAATTAAGAGACTTTTAGGGTAAGAAGATAAAAAATTGAATTGAATTGAAGATATAGAACAACCAGAATATCCATGGCCATAAAGAGAAGTAGATAAAGTACAACTATTTTTGAACAAATTACAAAATAAAAATATTTGCAGTGAAAAGATGGATAATAACTTATAGGGTAACAGTAGAATATAAATGGATCATTAGCAACTCCATAGAAGAAAGAAAGAAAGAAATTACATTAGTTCCATTAATGAAAAAACAAGATCAATTGGACAAAAAAATTCAGGTTACAGTAGATACATAATAATGGTGAAAAAGCTTCAAAAACCACAAATCTTTAGAAAAGTCATAAATGGTTCTTGTCAGATTTCAGAAATAACCCAATTGAATTTTCAAAGCAAGTTACAGACATTCCAAGTTAAAAGTTGCTTATTTTCTGTTCAGGTATAAATTGATAGATGGTGTACATGTTGCAAAAATGGAACTTAAAATAAAACCTAAATTGTTAAAATAAAGTATAGTGATACCATTTAAGCCAAATAATGGCCATTCTCAAATGCACAACTTTCAAAAAAAACATAGAAGAATATTATTCAAATATAATCTCACAACAATCATGTGATCACCATTACTTTCTTTGTTACCTGGTAAATAAAGAAATTATGAATGTCAAATCTGTCTCAAACCTTAAGACCTGGAACATAATTTCCTCGCTTGTAGTATGCAGAGCATTTTGCTGCTCGCCATTCTGCTGTTCCCATGCCATCTGTAGTTTGGCATTAAAATCCAAAACGTCAAAAATGACCCCAGCTATCACACTCAATATACAGAAAGCTGACATAATGGCATCCATATAGATTTTTACAAATTGAACACGCAATATTTTTTCCTATGCAAAAAAAATAGCTTTGCAACAACTACCTTCCAGGGTATAAGGTTAGAATGGTGGGAAAAACAAGTAGATAATATAGAAACTTGGACTCAGGTTATGATACACAAATGCAGAACAAATACAATAAATTCTTTCATACAAATAGGACATAAATCAAACTCTACAGGATATAAAGAATGGCTTCCTAGCAATTACAATGATTATTCTCACACACAAGAACCACAGGCAAGTTCCATAAAGCAGCCATATTAAGTGCTTCATAAAGTTGCCCCTGATTTGCTGCACCATCGCCATACAGAGTAATTAATACTCCATCCACTTTTTCATATTTAAG
>VDFB02080958.1:0-22084 GCA_007258455.2 Sequoia sempervirens | reverse complement strand
GATTACTAAACCTCCCATCAAATGCCTCACATTTATCCTAGATTCTGATGAGGAAGAGGGGGACAACACCAAGATGAAAGGTGCACAAACGGAAGGCCTAATAGGGGAGGGTGAAGGCGATCAAGAGCCATCAAAAGAAGAATCTACCATGCTCAAGTGGTTGGAAAGGCAGCTTGAGAAGAAGACTCCCACTCCTACGGATCTGAGAGCAAGGCTAGAGGCTATCCTAGCCTGAGCACAAATCTCAACCAGAAAAGAGAAAAAGCCTAAAGTTGGATCCAAGATAACAATGGATGCTTTTGGGTCCTGAACTGCACAGATAGCAACACCCATGGTAGGCCAAGCAGGTGTAAGCCAAGCAGGTGTAAGCTATAACATTTCCACCATCAACTTGGGGACCGCTACCAGAGAGCAGAAGGTATGATGACTGAGGAGTCAAGTGGCTACAAAGTGGTGCACCCGATAAAGCAGACAAGGTCTCGGCGATCTAACTTAAAGCAATGTGGCCCTCGACGGATTACATCCAACAATGGTCTTCAGTGAATGACATGCCTATCACATCCACAGCTCCACCCCAACTACTATCCAACGAGCAAATTGATAAATTGGAGAAAAGAAAGAACTTGGACAAGACTATAGAAAGCTGGTTCCGACAGGTCCTGTACGTCGGGAACATGGGTATTAGCCGGGTTGTTCGAACAGCCAACAAGTTCTTGGATATGCAACAATCTCTCGAGAGCAATTTAAGAAGTTTCTACACCGAATTTCCCTACAAATATATGACTCCCCACCTATCCAAAGATTGAGGCCATCCTCCATTACCAAAGGCTGGGAAAAGGAGCTCGCGATTCAAAAAGTGATGACCCACCGGCCGATGGATCGCGGTGGAGGCTGGATTTCGATAACATAAAGGAAAGGTTGGAACATATAATGAATAAGGTGGATCCGGACATCAAATGGGTCAAGGAAATTAGGGCGGAATGCGCCCGATATCTAAAGTTGATGATGGAGTATGACATGCTTGCAGTACAGATGGATCCAGAGAAGATAAAGCCTTACTTTCAGAAGAAGATGGAGGACAAGATGTCCAATGAAATAACAATGGAATTCATGAGTTTCACCACCCGTGCCTTCGCCCAATTGGAGTTGTTCAGGGATCAAGGCGTAAAGTATGATGAAGACTAGAAGAAGTTTGAAGATAATGCATAAGAATGGAGTTACCAGATGATGCAGTATGAGATTATTAAGGTAGACAAGCTCCAACCGGTCATTCTAAAATTCATGGAATATGCAACTTTGAAGAAGTAGGAGGGAAGCCCTATTATCAATGAAGAGCTTATGAAGGAGTAGCTATAGAAAAAAGCAGTCAGTAAAAGATAAAATGCTATAGTACCGTCACTAAAGGACAAAATAGGGAAAGGACAAGAATGTAATTTTAAAATTGTAATATAATTGGGGGTAGGTGAAACCCTATTTTTTAATGAATCCTAGCCACACAATGAGAATCAATCTTGGCCATTCATTTAACTTTTTGGGCACTATAAATAGGGGTCTCCTCTCATTTGCAAAGAGTTGAGTTGTTGTAAAGACATGCTGCTGAAATTTATAATGAAAATATATTGACTTGGTGTATTTTTTGATTTCTCCACATGTTTCATGGTTCAATCTCCATTGTTAGATGCTTTAGTTAGATTCACATTGCTGTTTTAGTTAGTTGTATTCTTGATTTGATAGATTTTAGTCATGTTGTTATGTGATTATAGAAATTTATGTTGTGTTGATGCCTTCATCCCATACTTTTTGTTGTTTGCTGCTGGTAAATGGCCTTGCAAAGTTAGCCTGGGCTGAAATTTGAAGCTTACTCTTTGAATATTTATCTTTATTCATGCATGTAAATGGTGGATGAATGGTAAAATATTTGCAGACCTTTGAAGATAGCACAGATTTCACGATACTGTAGATTTCTTGGTTAAGTGGAATCCTGTTTGAAGGGAGTTGTCCATAGCAAAACCTCCATGATCACTATTCACAGTTAGTTGCAGATCTAGGAACCTTTCCTTTCCTCTGCTCTTTTCCCTTTTTTAAGAAACAACTGCGCTAAGGTTCATTACACATTGTAAAGCCAAACTTGAAGAAAACATTGAAGTTTTAGATTGTTGTTCGAACCTACAACAAAGTACACTTTAATCCCCATCTTAGAAACTTTAGATTTGAAGATCCACCTCACATCTAGCTATGTAAGTCTGCCCTGTGATTACCAGCAAAATCACATCAAAATTCAACTGAGGAATTCCATGCAAGTCATGACCTGACACCTGAGAGACCTTGGGGAGATTTTCAGCAACTTGGCAATTGGAGATTTCCTTTCAAGAGAGGTAGTGCACATATGCATTACTTGTGTTGAGAAGTGTACAAAACACCCATCACCAAAACTTCCTTCACCCCAAGCAATTTGTGCAATGCAATATAGTTAGGTGATGCTAAAGGTTAAATGAAGATGTTTGCAACCCAATCCTCAATACATAAATACTCTAAGGATAGAACACCATCCTAGATAAGTTATCGAATGAAGTGCATATGAATCTCAATGTTCTTTCTCCATTTTTGCTCGACTGGGTTGTGTGAAACGTGAATGGTAATTTGGTTATCACACCAAAGTATAGTATGATGACCAAGTGGAAGACCAAACTCTATCATAAGTTGTCAAAGTCATAGTACCTTCTAGATAGCAATAACTTCTCATCGATACTCAACCTCAATAGATGATAATGTAATAACATTTTTCTTCTTGAAAGACCATAAAACTAGACCAAAACCAAGATAAAAAAGAAAAACCAGAAGTGGAATTCCAACAATCAACATCTCTTATGAAATCAGAACTTCAACATATCCTACTATCTATAAATCCTTTGGTGTGTATTGAATTCCAAAATGAGTGGTCTCATGAATATAACTCAAAATATGTTAGGCTTCCTTCTAATGACTCTCATGATGGTCATGTGAAAAATAGGAGACAATCCCAATATTAAATGTAATATCTGGACATGTGTGTGTCAAATACAAAAGACTACCAACTAACTATCTATACAAAGTAGCATCAACACTAGGTGTGGTGCAAGTGGTAGGCAAAGTGACACCAAACTAGAATGGTGTAGGTGCAAGCTTACAATCACTCATATGAAATTGATGAAGCAATTCAATGTCATAATTTTGTTGGTATGTGTAAATCCCCTCAATACTAAATAACTTGAACACCAAGGTAAAAATCTAGAAGCCCAATATTTTTCATGTCAAAGTGTGCCATCAAATTATATTGAATATCTTGAATTATGAATGAGGAACTACTAGTAAGGATCAAGTCATCAACATACAAGACTAGTATCAAAATTTCACCTACACATTTCTAGATGTATACTGTGTGATCCAAGTGGCAACGAGTGAAAATAGATGCAAGAAAGCAACCATCGATCTTTATATACCAATCCCTAGGGGCTTACTTAAGATCATATAAAGAATGATGTAACCTATAAAAAAGTGGAGTCCTATACAAAACCTAGAGGCTACTCCATGAAGATCACCATGTAGAAAGGCACTCTTTACGTCGATCTGATAAACTAGCCATCTCTATGATGCAACAATAGAAAGAATAAGGAAAAATGAACCCATCTTCGCTACAAGATAAAATATCTCAAATTATTCAATACCCTCGACCTATTAAAATCCCTTAGCTACAAGGCGTGCCTTGTATCTTTCAATAGAACCACTCGCTACATATTTGGTGTGATACACCCACTTACACCACACCATCTTTCTTCCCTTAGGAAGAGTAACTAAATCCCATGTGTTATTCTTCATCAATGAAGAATAATCAGGTCTACCATAGCACATCCCACTCTGTAATAACTAAAGCCTCTAAATTTTTTTTGCAAATCTTGAGATATAGCATGAATCAAAATACTAGTGTCAAAATTTTGTGAGCGAGTGCATATAAAGGATGTAGGACTACCAAATAAAGAACCAATCTCCTCAACAACACCTCTAGCCCACTTGGGAAAAACATGAGTGGTAGGAGGTGGCTGTGGTGGTGGAGCTAGTGGCGACATTGGAGGTGGTGGTGGTGGATTAGGACCATCATCTAAAGTATCCTCAAGTACTAAGGTATCCTCATGAGATTAAGAAAGAGAAGTAGGTAGAGAGGAAGAAGAAGATGATGGAGGATATTTCTATTTGAAAGAATCATCAAATTGGACATCTCTATGAAATTGGAAATCTCTAGTGATAGGATCAAATAACTTATAATAATTCATAGCCTCACAATAACCAATAAAGATGTATTGTTGACTCTTCTTCTCTATTGCCTTACACCGACCATCTAGTATGAATTCCCAAGCTTCACTACCAAATACGTTGAAGAAGGGAACATCAAGCTTGATTCTAGACCTAGCCTCCTTGTGGGGAGTGTGGTTCTAAATATAGTTGGCACAATTGATATTGGTATCCCAAAATGATGGGGCCATAGACCTAGACTGAAGCATAAAATTTTCCATCTCCTTTAAATATTTTTTCTTTCTTTTGACAACACTATTCTTCTGAGGAGTGTAGGGAATAAAATACTAATGTTGAATACCTTTCTCAACACAATACTCCATAAAGGCATGGTTCACATATTCTCCTCATTATCTATGTGTATCTATCAAATAGAAGAACCTCTGCTTCTCCATGAACACCTTGAAGGTCCTAAAAGTGTTGAAGACATCACTTTTGTACTTAAGGAAGCACTCCCAAGTGCGACAAAGTAATCATCAATGAAATTGAGTACATAGTTGGCTTCTGAAAATGAAGGAGTTAGAAATGACATGAGGTCACTATGAACCAAATCAAGTAAGTTGGTAGCATGATGACCTTACCCTTTGTAAAGGGTTCCTACAATGTTTTCCAAGTATAAAACCTCAAAAAACACCCTCCATGCAAGACACCTTAGGGAGTCCAAGTACTATATTCTTATTACTCAACTGATGAAGATACCTGTAATTGAGGTTTCCAAAGCTATCATGCCAAAGTATACTCAAAGAGTCAACATGGGAAATATGTGATGCTCCACAAGATGACTCAAAATGATGAAACTTGTACAACCAAGACCCATGGTCTACTCTACTTGAAGTAACAATCCTCTTTGAATAGTGTAGTTATCGAATAACTACATCATGTGATGAAAAATCAAATCTTTCCATTATCAGTATGAAAATTTGGTAAACTGGAAGAATATTATCTGAAGTATTAGGAATATCAAGAACATTCTCAATGTTTCCTTATATCAATTGTAAATTGTACCTAACCCCAAAATTGGAATGTGTGAAGAGTTTCCCACCAAAATATAAGAAGCTTTGTTGCCAGAAATAGAGCCTAGAAGATCCTATGAGTGAGTCATGTGATGTGAAGCTCCTAAGTCAACTATCCAACTATCCTTAAATGAATCTAAACCTCTAGTTGTAAGGGCATATCCCTTGGTAGGTTTGGGAAGATCAATGTTGTGTCTTTGTATGACCAATTCTAAAGTTGCAATCCTCTTATTAAAACTTTTCTATCATAATTCTATAATCCACGAAAATTATAATGGAGTTTGCTTTTATTTTTAGACTTGTAAGTATTCTTTCCTTATTTTCTAGAGGATGTGGCTTGTTTGTCAACTTTATTCTTTTGCTTAGATGATTGCTCATTTTTTGAGGTTGATTCTACCTTAGGTTTATTATAAGTCTTCTTGCCTTTTACCTTAGATGATTGGACAGCTAGTGTCTGACATTTTGAATAGGTGATGGTATCCATAGAGATTAATTTATATTGTTCTCTTGTGAGTCTATTACAAAACTATTCAAAATAAAACATTACATGTGTTTTTCAAAGAGAATCCATGGTATAATAAAAGGAAGAAGAAAATATATGATAAGGACCTCTTAAATTTGAAAAAATCAAGAAGATGCACTCTTTGTTTGTTTTTATTTTATCATAACCCTGAATTCTAGAAAGAAGAATTAAATTGAACCAAGAAATCTTCAATAGAAGAGAAGGCATCATGAGACAATATTGTTAATTCAACATCCAATTGTAAAATCTTGAGCTACTCAACTTTTCCAAATAGATCATCAAAATTTTCTTGCATTTTCTTAAAGATTTGTACAAATAGAAATGTGAGATTGCAAATTATTAGTAAAAAGAAGAAATATTATTCCCATTGCTTCATCTAAATTGTTCTAATAACTAAACTACTCAAACTCCCTAGTAAATTACATTTGTTGTTCATTGACCATTTATCATAATCCCTTAGATTGAAGTAGTTCTTGTACTTTGACTTTCCATGTGTGGAAATAATGTGGAGTTAACAAGTCAATTTTAGGATCCATGATGCACACACAACAAGGAACTTGAATTGTGCTTTACCAAACCCCCCAAAATTGTATTATATATAAATTTTGACCCCCTAGAAATATGTAAAATAAAAATTACAAGCTTGTGTCAAGTTTGGAAGCCAAATCATCCATTTACAACTCACAAATATTTTTACAAATATAGAAAAAGAGATTTTTAAAACTTTATTTTGACTACAAATCTATAATCCTTATAAAATTTTGATGAATTTCAAAAAGAAGTTTTTCATTTTTTGACAAATGGGGTGAAAGTTATGCCTTGTTGAAAATTACACAAATTACATTGAGTTTGGGTGTCAAAATAATAGATTAAAAAGTTACAATTTTAAAAATGTCTTGATGCTTCTTTGTCTAACACAAAAAGAGATTTCTGGTGACTATTTACAATTGAAAAATTAATTCTCCATTTGCAAGTTACACCTAGATGAAAAAGAGCCCTTTTACAACACTTAGCAATGAATCCTAACCACTAATTGTTAATAATTACAATATTTTTTTAATGGTTAGAAATAAACTTATAGTTTTTTAAGTGACATATAACAACTATTATGACATTAAATGCCAACTATATTTTGTAAACAACTACCAATGCTCTAGAAAAATAATTCCAAGTGGAGGTGATGTGACCATAGATAAGTGACTTGGTCAAAGTGGTTGTTGGATGGCCATTGCATATACAGGAGTGGAGGTCGTTTGACTAGGTCTTCTTTCTCCACAAAGTCGTTGATTTGTGTTTGGTGTCACATGGAGCTTTAGAGATCACTTTGCATCTAAAGGTTGAAAACACCTAGCTCTAGCCATTATATTTTATGCCAATCAATCTATAGATTTATAAAGGGTCACAGATTAATGAATATGACCAAGCCACTGGCTCTAATATTTATCACTTTGAATTTGCAATTGTTTTGAACAAATCTTCAACACCAAAGAGAGCATTTGAATTTGCACCAACTCATATATTAGTTGCTCTACCAACTCAATAGGGAAATGGCCATGCATGTGGGAGCTCCAAGATGTTGAAGAAGGGCATGGGAGAGTTGATTGCTTCTTGGGAAGCAATTTGGAGGGTGCCTAGGAATTTCGTACTAAGATCTGCAATAACCGAGCAAATAAAATGAAACCAACGAACTTTCTGCTCACGTTTGCCTAAAGATGATGAAGTGATCTCTAAAGCTCCATGTGACACCAAACAAAAATTAGTGAATTGGTGGAGAAATAAGACCTAGTCAAACAACCTCCACTCATGTATATGCAATGGCCTTCCAACAACCACTTTGACTAGGTCACTTATCTATGGTCACATCACTTCCACTTGGTGTTCTTTTTCTAGAGCATTGGAAGTTGTTTGTAAAATATTGTTGACATTTAATGTCACAATAGTTGTTATAGGTCACTTAAAAAACTAGCGGTTTGTTGCTAACCATTAAAACTTTGTTGTAATTATTGATAATTAATGGGTAGGATTCATTGCTAAGTTTTGCAAAAGGGGGGCTCTTTTTCATTTTGGCATAACTTGCAAACGGGGAACTGATTTTTGAATTGTAAATAGTTGCCAGAAAGCTCGTTTTATGCTAAACAAAGTAGCCTCAAGATGTTTTTGAAATTGTAACTTTTTTAATTTTTTATTTTGACCCCGAAACTTAGTGTAATTTATGTAATTTTTGACGAGGCATAACTTTCACCCTATTTGTTGAAATTTGACAAAAAATAATTAAAATTCATTAGAATTTTGTAAGGATTCTATATTTTGACCCAAAAATTTCCCCAAAACCTAAAAATAGGCCAAAAGGCCATAATTTTTTAAAAAACCAAAAATTTGACCTAACAATCAAATGGGTAGAGGGCAAAACTGGCCCTCTACTAAAAAAAATCATTTTTTTTACATTTTTTGTACAATAGGCACAAGAGCCCAAAAAATCAAAGTTATCAAAATTAATGAAACAAAAGGTATTTCTTCATTTCCTGGGCCTTTTGGATGCAATGATAGTGTTCGCTTGGCTCCATAATGCTCCATTAATAGGGCTATGTGTGGGATTCACCTTTATGCAGAAAGGAATGTGCTCTCATGGCTTTGATACCATGTTGGAGCAGTAAATAATGAATGCACTATTCAAAATACCATAAAATGAATCAAGCATAATGCAAAATCCAATAACTATCATAGAATGTGTGTAGAATACAATGATCATTCCTTGTTTACATAGGATAAGGGGGAAGTAGGAAGGTGAAATAGAAAGACTAAATAACCCTCCAAGTGATGTGACACATGTAGAACACTTGGGATAAGTGTGAAGGCATGTGTCAAGTGTCTATGAGGTGAGACAACTAAACCACTAAGTGAAGTTAAGCTAGTATGAATAGGACTACTAGGTGTATGAACTAGATAAATAATAACTAGATGCATAAAGACACTTTTGACACTAACAGTATTCACCTACCCACCCTAATTTTTATGCATAGTCGGTTTGGACCCATGACACACAAAATTTAGAATATGCTTGTTATCATAGTTACACTCCTCTTAAATGATGATTTTTTTAAAGAATGTATTTGTTATTGGCATAGTCAAGTAGTGTCGAGTTGAAAAAGTGAGAGGTTAATGTGGAGGGACCCCATATCCACTTGTTATTCTAGATATAAATTTTTAGGTGTCGTGAACTCTTATACCTACTCCATCATAGTTTGATAATTTTTGCTCTTAGGGCTCTTAAGAGACTACAACTGAATAACATAAGCTACAAGGATCATGATACCTTGGGAATAAATTGAAACCTCCTATAGCATCCACCTACCCACCTCGATATTTTGGTGTGATAATTTGGCCCCACAATGCAGAGAACATAAAATATGCTTGTTGACACAATTACATTGCTCTCAAATGATACTTTTTGCAAGAATGCATTCATCCTTGGTATGGTAAAATAGTTTTGATTTGATAAAAATTAAGAGATATTAATGGGAGGGGCCCCATATCCACCTATAGGTATAGATATAAAATTCATAGGAGTCATGACCTTTGATAAATACTTTGTCATAGTTTGACATTTTTTTGTTCTCAAGGCTCTTAAGAGACTACACCAGAATAACATAGCTTGGAAGGATCAGGAGACCTAGTGAATAAACTAAGGCCTCCAATATAATTCACTCACAAAGCTTTACATTTTGGCATAGTTGGTTTGGCCCCACAATGCACAAAACACAAATATATGCTTCTTTTCATGGTTACACTACTCTCAAATGACATTTTTTCAAGAATGGATTCATTTTTGGCATGGTCAAATGGTGTCGAATTGAAAAAAATAAGAGATTTTAATGTAGAGGGACCTCACATCCACCTCTAGGTCTAGAAAAAATATTCATATGTGCCAAAAAAAATGAGAACAACTTCATCATAGTTTGACATTTTTTTCTTCTTAGGGCTCTTAAGAGACTGTACTGGAATAATGTAGCCTAGAAAGATTGGGAGACATGAAGAATGAATCGAAGCCTTTGATATCATTCACCCATACACCCCAATATTTTGGCATGATTAATTTGGCCCCATGATGTATGAAACATAAAATATGTTTGTTGTCATGGTTACACTACTCTCAAAAGATGCTTTTTGTAAGAATGCATTTTTTCTTGGCATGGTCAAATGTTGTTAAGTTGATAAAAAATAAGATATTTGAATTTTAAGGGACCCCATATCCACATATATTTTTGGATGAAACATTTGTAAGTGCTACAAACTCTAAGAATTACTCTATCATAGTTTAGTGGTTTTTTGCTCTATGGATCTTAAGAGATTGCATTGGAATGATGTAGTTTGGAAGGATCAAGAGACACGGGGAATGAACTAAGTCCTCTAATATCATTCATTCATTCACCCAAATGTTTTTTCATAGTTTTTTTGGCTCCATAATGCATGAAACATAAAATATGCTTTTTGGCACGGTTACATTGCTCTCAAATGGTGTTTTTTGAAAGAATACATTCATTCTTAGCATGGTCAAATGGTATTGAGTTGACCAAAATAAGAGAGGTTAATTTGGATGGACCCCATATCCACTTATAGGTCTAAAAAAATAATTCATATATGCCACAAACTTTGACAACTACTCTATCATAGTTTGGAAAAAAAATTCTCATAGAGCTCTTAAGAGAGTATGTCGAAATAACATAGCTTGGAAGGATTGGGAGACCCAAGGAAAAATTTGAGGCCTCCCATAGCATTCACCCACCCAATAAAATATGTTTTTGTATTTTATTTAGCCCCATGATGCATAAAATATAAAATAACTCTTTTGGTATGTTTGTATTGCTCTCATATGACACTTTTTGTAAGAATGCATTTGTTTTTAACACTGTCAATTTGTGTCAATCTATCTAGAACTAAGAAATGTTATTATAGAGGGACTAAAAATCCACTTGTAGGTCTAGATGGAACATTCACAGTTGTCATAAAATCTAAGAACTACTCTTTCATAGTATGGCAATTTTTTCTCTCAGGGCTCTTAAGAGACTATGGTAGAATAACATAATCTGGAAGGATCAAGAGACCTGAGAAATGAACTGAAGCCTTCCCTAGCATTCATCAACCCACTTGGATGTGTTGGAATATTTTATTTTATTACACAACTTACATAAGGTATAATATATCTATTGGCACATTTCCACTACTCTTAACTGACACTTTTTGTAAGAATGTATTTGTTCTCGACACAATCAAACAATGTCAGGTTGACCAAAACCAAGAGAGGTTATTGTGAAGGGACCCCAAATCTACCTCTAGGTTTAGATAGAACACATGTAGGTTTCACAAACTCTAAGAAATACTCTATCATAGTTTCACATTTTTTCTCTCAAGGATCTTAAGAGATTGTACCAGAATAATGTTGTTTGAAAGGATCAAGAAACCTAAGGAATGAACCAAATCCTCCCCTAGCATTCACCAACCCATCTTAGAATTTTGGCACAATAAATTTGGCCTCATGACACACATAACAAAAAATATGCATTTTGGCATGTTTACACTACTATCAACTAACACTATTTACAAGAATGCATTCACTCTTGGCACAGTCAAATAGTGTCAAGTTGGCTAGAACCAAGACAGTTTATTGTGAGGAACCTCCCATCCACTTATAGGTCTAGAAGAAACATTTATAGGTATCACAAACTATGAGAACTAATCTATCATAGTTTGACAGTATTTTATTCTTAGGTATCTTAAGAGATTGTGTTAAATTAATGTAGCTTGGAAGGATTGGGAGATCCAGAGAACAAACCAAGGCCTCCCCTAGCATTCACATGTGGTGCAAGGGCACCTAAATCAATTTTGTAAATATGGTCATATGTGGTTTTTAGGTTTTTTTGAGTCTAATGCCATGAAATAAGGTCATAATAGATCATTCTCCATGTATTAAGTCACTTTGGGTCATTTTGTGTATAAGTTGTCAAGTTTTGTAGTTTGTTGCAAAAGTTGCATTACAACTTTACAATTTTTGGCTTGGTTTGGGAAGCTGAAGGGTCATAAGTTCAAAAGTTAGTTGTAGCCATTGGTTTGAGGTTGGAAAAAATTTAAATATGGTTTTAAACCTCTAGGTAGGGCTTGGGGAGTTGTTCTTGAAGTTTAAGCAATAAGATTTCCCTATTTTCTCTGAAAATTCTATGTATTTTCATTCAACTTTGCTGCTACAGGTCACTGTACGATTTTGTAAAGAGGAATATTGAACTAAAGGATTTTGAATTTGATGGAGGCATGAAATAAATTTATTTTTGTTTGGATTTGATTGAATTTCATAGATTTTGAAGACCTTTACAAGCATTTTTCTAAGGACGGGTTGAAAACCCTGTTTGGAGGGTTTGAGGGTGTTTAAAATGCATTGTTGACCCATTCCACTGGTAGAATTGTTTGAAAATTGGTGGAATGGGTGTATTTAGGTAGGACGTAATTCTAATGTAGGTTTCAATAGTAGGGAGTAGGGTTTGATGGAATTTTGGTGTTGCCCTAGTTGATATTCCATGAGTTTGGGGCTAAAAAAATGATGGCTAAGAGTTGAAGTTTGGTGAGAAGGCATTGGGAAAGAGTGGAAGATGGTTTACAAAGCATGTGCAGACCCTACAATATGTGTTTGAGGTATTGGTAAGGTGAAATAGGGATTGAAGTTGGTAGTTTCAATGAACCCTCTCATGTGCAAGCTTAAATAGGCCTAAATAAGGGTTTTGTGATTTGGTGAGTTTGTAGGCATTCATTTTGTCAAAAGTTATCAAATAAATCCATTTTTTACCTTTTTTGAACATTGGAATTGATTTTGGTGGATTGGGTGAAGGGATTCACAAAGTTTCTTTGTAAAAGTGACTTATTTGGGGCTCAAGGGTAGTGTAGCAGCAATTTTTAAGAGGGTATGTTCTGAAAAAACCCTACCTACAAATTGGGTATGTCAAAGTAGAGGATAAAGGGTATCTAAAATGATGAGTGGCTTCTAGGTTTTCAATTGCTTTCAAAATTTGTGGTCATAAAACACCATTTGGAATGCAATAAGGGAATAAGAGTGAATGGTGAGTTGGACATCAAGTTGGGGTTTTGGAGATTGGAAAATTGTTTGAAATAGTTTGAATTGTGATTTTTTGACAAAATCCTTCCTAATCTACATCAATTGGTATCAGAGCATAGGTTTTGATCTTTTGTAGGAGATAGGTTGTAGTTTGAAGAAGTGAAAAGTTGTAATTTGAGAGGACAAGATTCCTCCTAAAGGAAGTTGAGCCCTTGGTAGGGAAATAAGGTTGTTAAAGGAATCACAAGAAATACTTTTAGCCAGATTTGTAGCATTAGAGACAAAACAAAGGAGAGGAAAGGCCACTGAAGAGGAAAGTGACCGAGAGGAAGAGGAAGATGGTGAAGATGAAAACCCTCCAAGAAGAGTCCAAGATGATGATGATTTGGACCCTGATGAAAGAAGGATGGTGAAAATGTTGAAGGCTATTAGAGGAGATGATTCTGGTGAGAAAATAGATTTGCCAATGTATAGTGGAAAGTTGGATGTAGAAGAAGTAATAGATTGGATTGATGCAATGGACAATTACTTTGAATACAAGGAGGTTGCAGATGATTAGAAGGTAAATCTTTCTAAGACTAAGTTGAAAGGTCCTACTCTAACATGGTGGAATTATGTGTGGGAGGAAAGAGTGAAAAAGGGAAATGTAAAAACTAGTTCATGGGATAGAATGGTGTCAAATATTAAGAGCCAATTCTTGCCAGGTGATCATGCAATACAAACTTTCAAGAAGTTACAAAACTTAAAGCAGAAAGAAAAGGATTTCATGGCCTACACTAAAGAATTTCACAAGTTGATCATTAGAGTTGGTCATGTTGAAGATGAAAATGAGAAGATAGCAAGGTATATGAATGGCTTGAGATTTCAAATTCAGGATGAATTGAGTCTTGCTACTCCTAGGACGGTTGAAGAATGTTTTCAATTGGCTACTAGGGCAGAAGAGAAGTTAAAAAGAAGGCAAGAAAGACAAGGAAGAGGCAGAGGCAACACTAGTATAGGAAGAGATTCAATGCAATTCTATGAAGACCAAGAAGATGCAAGTAAAAGAAAAGACTAAGTTGTTGATCAAAGAGGTGGATTCAAAGGCTTTAGAGGAAGATTTGGTGGACAAGGTAGAGGTTCAAGCACATTTTCATGGATATGTTACCATTGCAATCAGTTTGGCCATCAAGCATAGAAGTGTCCAGAGAAACAAGCTTCTACTTCAACTGGTGGTGATAAGAGAGTTCAATTGGTGCAAGAGGAAGATTGTGAGAGTGTTAACTCTTCTAATCAGCTTGTTGCTCCAAATGTTGGAGAATCCTTGGTGGTTAGAAGAACACTCCTCAAAGAATCCAAGGAGAAGGAGCCACAACAAAGAAGGACACTATTCAGGACAACTTGCAAGTGCAATGGAAAGGTATGTAAAGTTGTAATAGACTCTAGAAGTACTAATAACATGGTGTTTATAGAAATGGTTGATAAACTCAAGTTGGAAAAGATACCTCATGAAACACCTTATAAAGTGTCTTGGTTGAATGAAAGTCGATCTGTCTTGGTGAATGAACAAGCTTGGGTTGAGTTTAATATCAGTGGATATAAGGACAATATTCTTTGTGATGTGTTGTCTATGTATGTGTGCCACTTGTTACTAGGGAGACCATGGCAATTTGATATACATGCAATTTATGATGGTAGAAACAATACTTATGATATTGAAAAGGATGGAAACTCTTTCACTTTGACTCCATTACAAGAAGATGATAAAGGACAAGGTAAGGTAGCCAAGGTAATAATGTTAGATTAGAAAGAGTTTGTAAAGATAAAGAAAGAAGAGCCTAAGGAGTTTGCAACCACTTATACATTTGAAGGTATTAAAATAGTAAACTTGAGGAGTGAAATGAACTTGGAAGGAAATGGTATTGAGTTGAGAACCAAATCTGATAAAGAGAAGATGAAGGATGAATTTTTTGTGGAGATTCAAGAATGGGTTGAGAAGCATATTGAGGTCATGGTAGGAAGAGTGCTTTGTTCATTGATTGCAAAAGAGGCTAGTGGGCCAAAAATTTCTGTCAATACAGAGGTTTGTAGTCTTGATAAAACAAAGGTCTTAGGGGCAGAGAATCTGAGAAAAGAGATGAAGGAAAAAGGTGAAGTGATTCAAGGTGAATGACAAGGACATGTGGGTAAGTTCAAGTGTGCAATAAGAGTTAAGAAGAGGGAAGCTCAAGACAAGGATGGTAGAGATGTGTTTATAGGTATGAAGACAGGTTTAACATCAATTCCAGATGAGGGAAAAGTTAGACAACATCCATCAAGTCATCTTACAAGGTTAGAACAATGTTTAGGTGGCAAAAAGTTCAATAGTGCAAAGAAGAATGCAAATCTTCAGTTGTTGACTCATTGGAAAGGATTACCAAATCAAAAGGATTTTGGAGACCATAGAAATGAAGGGATCAAGCATAATTTTGTGTTGTAGCATGGTACTCAAGGGACTTGAGTTCTTTTTTTGTCCGGGTGTATGGTGTAGGGACACCTAAATCAATTTTGTAAGTATGGTCATATGATGGTTTTTAGGGTGTTATGAGTCTAATGTCATGAAATAAGGTCATAATAGACCATTCTCCATGTATTAAGTCATTTTGGGTCAGTTTGTGTATAAGTTGTCAAGTTTTGTAGTTTGTTGCAAAAGTTGCATTACAACTTTGCAATTTTTGGCTTGGTTTGGGAAGTTGAAGGGTCATAAGTTCAAAAGTTAGTTGTAGCCGTTGGTTTGAGGTTGGAAAAAATTTAAAAATTCTTTTAAACCTTGAGGCAGGGGTTGGAGAGTTGTTCTTGAAGTTTAAGAAATAATATTTCCTTGTTTTCTCTAAAAAATTTGTGTGTTTTCATTCAACTTTGCTGCTATAGGTCACTATACGATTTCGTACAGAGGAATACTGAACTAAAGTCTTTTGAATTTGATGGAGGCATGAAATAAATTCATTTTTTTTTTATTTGATTGAATTTCATAGATTTTGAAGAACTTTATTTTTCTAAGGACGGGTTGAAAACCCTATTTGAAGGGTTTGAGGGTGTTTAAAATGCATTGTTGATCCATTCCACCTATATAATTGTTTGAAAATTGGTGGAATGGGTGTATTTAGGTAGGAATTAATTATAGTGTAGGTTTCAAGAGCAGGGAGTAGGGTTTTATGACATTTTGGCATTGCCCTAGTTGATATTTCATGAGTTTGGGGCTAAAAAATGATGGCTAAGAGTTGAAGTTTGGTGAGAAGACATTGGGAAAGAGTGGAAGATGGTTTGGAAAGCATGTGCAAACCCTACAAGATGTGTTTGATGTATTGGTAAGGTGAAATAGGGATTGGAGTTGGTAGTTTCAATAAATCCTCTCATGTGCAAGCCTAAATAGGCCTAAACAAGGGTTTTGTGATTTGGTGAGTTTGTAGGTGTTCCTTTTGTCAAAAGTTGTTGAATCAGTCCATTTGTGACCTATGTTGAACATCGGAATTGATTTTGGTGGATTGGGTGAAGGGATTCACAAAGTTGCTTTGTAAAAGTGACTTATTTGGGGCTCAAGGGTAGCATAGCAATAATTTTTAAGAGGGTATGTTCTGAAACAACCCTGCCTACAAATTGGGTATGTCAAAGTAGAGGATAAAGGTATCTAAAATGATGAGTGTCTTGTGGGTTTTCAATTTCTTTCAAAAGTTGTGGTCAGAAAACACCGTTTAGAATGCTACAAGGGAATAAGAGTGAATGGTGAGTTGGACATCAAGTTGGGGTTTTGGAGATTGGAAAATTGTTTGAAATAGTTTGAATTATGATTTTTTGACAAACTCATCCCTGCTCTACATCAACCTATCCACCCAAATGTGTTGGTATAGTTTGTTTGGCCTCACAAAACATGGAATGCATGTTTGGGTGATCCATGATCATGTACAATAATAATATAAAATTTTATATCTTCTTCTACTTGTGTAACTTGATATATTTTGTTTATTTCTTCCTATACAAATATTTTTATCTTGATTTTCTTCACCCATGTCAACTTATAACTCATACCAAATTCTATTATAGGTCTAATATGACTGATTTTCATAGAGTAATAGGCTAGTACAAAATCATGTATTTGATGTAGAATGGTTGATTTGGAACACATTCAATCTTATCTTCATGAGTCAATCTAATTCATTTGTCTTCTCCAATGCTCAAATTAGGATGGCCATGGAATGTTAATATGAAAAATTTGTCTCCATTAGTTTCTTCACATAGATAAGTACTTGAAAGAGGCTATATTTGTGATTTTGAATCCACATTGAGATACACTAAGGGATAGATTTATTCAATCATCTAATGGGATTAGCCCACTTGACCAAAATCTAATTTATTTTACAACTGTAGTATCAAGACCAGGCATATATAGTTTTCTTTCAAAATTATATCATTGAAAAAGATATTTGTAGCTTTAATCCTTTTACCATTATGATAAATTTAATTTTAAATTGTGAAATAAACTCATAACATTTCGTTCTAACTAATATAAACTGAAGTAATGTGTCTTGTGGACCTAAATCATATTTACATGTATTAAGTCCTTGCAAACATTTACATGTTTTGAAGCACTTAGTATATTTTAAGGAAATATTATAGGATTTTTTTTGTAATAATAGATTGGAATCAAATACAAACACATCATTTAGTCAACTATATCAACTAAAATCATCAAAAAATTTAATCAACATGCTCATCAAAAAATTCTTTGAATAATCCAATAACAAAAATGAATTAAAGAGATTGTCAAAATAAGGATGAAAAAATAGACAATGCTATTACAAGACTATTATCATGAAAAATTAGTAGGTAATGAGTCTTCTACATATCCATTGAATGAACTTCATGAATCTTCCAATCATATACATGATTCAAATGATGGAGATAAATTTGAATCATAAGGTATCAAAGGTATGATTGCTACAAACACAAATGGAAGTAAGAAATTAAACACAATTTTTGATATGGTTAAGTCTAATTGTGAAGATGATCATGTTATCTAGAATATTCAATATTGAACACATTAGAAACTAGTGATATAAACATGTTATGTAAAATTACCAAATATACATCAACTAGGTGTTGAAAATATAAGAAAACAACTTGGTGTTTGGAGAAAAATATGAGAAAATAATGAAATTTTAGAAAATATTGCTTTATTTCGTCAAGTAAAAATTATAAAATATTTCACATATGTTTCCAATAATTTTCCCAACCCTTACAAATAATTTCAACTATACATATATACAAATCATCTTGACGATATAAAGTTTCACTTTTACAATCAATTTCTAGGATCAATTTGACCATTTCTAGCTTTGATTTTGTAAGTACAAAAAGGTATAGTGATGAAAAATTTAATATTCAATAATACCCATGGTTCTATCAAAATTATCTTACTTCGATTACCCTCCTTTCATCTACAAGCAAAAGAATAGGATTGTCAAATGGTAAAAATAAGACCCTAACACTAATCATGAGAAGGTGGAAGCTTGCTTGGTACCACTAACATATATTTTAAGAAGTCAATAACATGATCAAATGAAGTTCATAGATTACAAAGTACATAGAAACTTGAAATAAAATAAATCAAAAATTACAAATCATACTTGTAAATCCAACAATCCATATAGATTTTCTCCTCTTTATTGTATTGAGTATTTCCTTGTGGTTAGAATCATAAAATTTCCACAAATTGTGGTTCAACAATCTACACCCATATTTTATTAATTGAATATTTGATGCCAAAAAAAGGTTAGAATAATGAATAATCTTCTATGTGTGTCAAATTCCTCAAACAAGCTCACATCATACTTCTTAATTGGGTACCTTCTAAGACATGTTCCACTAAAAACCATTGATCTTGTAGGATAATCAATGTATTCTCCATCTATGATAGGGGAGCCATTTCATTCTTGTTTCATGTTGCATGATCAACATAATTTATATCATTTTTTGTATTTTCTTTACATATTCAGCAATGGAAATCTAGTCATGCATTAGCATAAGGTAAATTTAATATTGTAGCTAAGTAGAGAATGCATCGTTATCTCAAGAGAAGCTAGTTATGTCATCAAGGTTATTCATTACAAAGGCAATAGAAGCTTCTCAATTTATCTAAGGATTTGTGCCATAGGTTTCCCTTGTAGGGTTTGACCTATAATATATCTTCAAGGTTACTTTTAGTTGTGTAAATCAATCTCATTTTTCCTAACATGTCAATGGATGTAAAGTGTTACTCTTAGAATTTATATCTAAGTTTTTGTTTCTTGATTTTTTTAGCTATGACTTTTATTTCATGTATGTCCACATATATTTTTTGGTGTTTGTATTTTTTACCTTCCTCCCTCCCATCCTCATTTTTGTATGCATCTTAGAACTCATGGAATATTGTAGTATCCATTAGGGATGCTCATCACCAACCAAATCCAATGCCAATGCCTATCCAAAATTATCAAATTGTATGTCACCTAATTGCTTTCATTATTTGTGAGCCTCTTTTGATTACCAATTAAAGAAATCCTTGGCTATGATTTCACATTTTTGAATTAAAATTTGGGTTTGTGCTTCTACTTTTTCATGATATGGTTATTTTATGTTTACCCTAGTATGTAGGTGTTGTGAGTATACATTTTATCCTATATTTATTTATATGTCAATCCAATGGGACCAATTACTCTCGAATTCATGTTTATCTATGAGTGATTATGAGATGTATGTAGCTTATGCACATGCTAGAAATGATATGACATAACTTGTTCTAGGCATTCAAATGACTAAATGGAATGAATGCAATTCCTAAGAATACTAACTTATACTCTTGTAGACCTAATTCCTAGTTATAGTTATCTTGCATGTTTGGTGAGGGATCTCTTCCTCTATTAATGTACTCATTTGTAGATTGAAGGTGGTTTTCCTACCTCCCAAGGTGCAATCTTCTCTATCATTGTGAGTTATTTGTGGATAATTTGGTATTGAGATGCAATGGTGTAACAAACCTAATTTAACTAATCTTCATGATGGCATTCCCTCTAGCCTTATAGATTGTTCATTCCACTAGAAAGTAGAACTACAACTTTGGGAGACAACTCAAAGAAAAAAACATAGTTTTGCACTAGGATAATGTTTACATTGAAGAAATCCATTCCCATATTTTGCATGAAATTTGGTAACTAATTTCATTGTAAATAAATTAGAATTTATGAATTTAATTTTATAATTGATGACCATAAAATAGACAAATGGTTTTATATCTTTTACTACAAGCTAACTAATATGTGTTTGAGCATTGGATTAAAGAAACTATAAAAACTCACATTGTAATAATAACAAAGAGCTTTGTTATTAATAATAACTAAATCTTAGCATTAATTGACTAGATACAGATTGTACACAATCATAGAGATTAATTAGAGTCTATTTTCTTTGTATCAATTCACATACATTAAATATGAAGAAATTAATTTTATTTAATTCAACCCCCTAATTTATTTCACATAAAATTTAAAACATGAAACTATAGTTTTTTATATGCAATCAAACACATTGTTTCAAACCTATCTAAATGTATTCCAGCTAATTCTTGGGATAATTTGAGCAACTATACATCATGATTAGAAGGGGGTTTGAACAAAAGGGACAAAGGAAAAGAGGATGTACCTTGAACTCTAGGATTTGATTTCTTAATTACACGATGTTGTCTCATTTATTTTTGTTTTCACACTCCTTCAAAATTTGAGTTTTTATCAACCTCTAGCTTATGATGTTCAATTTTATATCAATATAATAGAATTAGTATAAAATAAGAAAATAGTGATTTCATGTTATCAAATTCAAACACAAAACATGATAATTATCATTCCAAATCTTACAAACATGAAAATAATAGTTCATACTATCAAATTCAATCTAATAACATGTAATTTGATTCTTCTACATTTATAAAACAAGAAAAGGTGATGAAATTATTAAATAATTATATATTTTTCCAACACCAAGATAAGTGTATTTGTATGTCAAATAATGCATAGATTGTAGGATAAAAAATAGCATGTGGGTCCTCAATCACAAGATCCATAAGACTTTTTACTATTTTTTGGAAAAAAAATCTCAAAAAATGTGAGTGCATTATAATGTGCTTACATTTACACCCGCTTTGAGTATTCAAATATGGAGAGAGGGAGAGAGGGAGAGATATGGATATCTAGAGAGAGATATATATATGGGGGAGAGGATAGAGTGGGAGGGAAAGGGGGAGAGAGGGAGAGAGGGAGAGGGATATGGAGAGGGAGAGGGAGAAATGGAGAGGGAGAAAGGGAGCAAAGGAGAGAGGAAGATAGAGGGAGAGATGAAGAGATATATAAATAGATGTAGAGAGGTAAAGGGAGATATAATTATAGAGAGAAAGGGAGGTAGGAATGGAGAGAGGGGAATAGAGAGGGGGAGATAAATATGAAGATATAGAGAGATATAGAGGAAGAGGGAGAGGGAGAGATAGTGAGGAAGAGAGATATAGAGGAAAAGATAGTGTGATAAAGATATTATCTATATAAGGATATATAGAGAGGAGGAGATAGAGGAAAACGTGGGAAGATAAAGAGAGGTAGAGATGGAGATGGGGGATATAGAGAGGGAGGGGAGAGATAAAGAGATGGGGGAGATAGAAAGATAGAGGTAGAGAAAGGGCAGAGATAGGGAGAGAGAGGGATAGGGAGAGAGAGAGAGGATGAGGTAGATAGAAATAGAGATAGACAAATAGAGATGGAGAGAGGGGGAGAGAAATGAGAGATAGGGAAATGTCAAAATAGAAAGAGAGGTAGAAATTTAAAGGAGGGATATAGAAATGGATGGGGGAGAGATGGGAGAGATAGGTCTAGAGAGGGAGAGAGAAGGAGAGGGTAGAGATAGGGGAGATAGATCAATATATAGAGAGGGAGAGGGGAGAAGGAGAGGAGAAATATAAATAGATGGAGATATTGAGAGATGGAAAAGGATAGGGGAGAGAGAGAGAGAGAGAGAGAGAGAGAGAGAGAGAGAGAGAGAGAGAGAGAGAGAGAGAGAGAGAGAGATGAGAAGAGGAGGTGGGAGATA